>CAUYRH010099573.1:0-116354 GCA_963574655.1 Perodicticus potto | reverse complement strand
GACATACAATTACCGTGCAGAAATTAAATAATTTTCATTGAACGTGCTGTCAAACTTAGATTGTTCTTGGTAAAAGAAAAAAAAAGTCATTTATTCTAATTCTTAAAGTTTATAATATATATTAACATAGCTAAAATTATATGTAATCAATAAAACCACTCTTATTTTTCTTAAAAAAAAAAAATCCTCCTCAGCCTATTAGAAGGTACTTTAAATTGCTAACTTGGGCTAAGCAAAAGCTTTCCCAGGAAAGCGCTTATGGCTGGGATCACTCCTTAAGTGGCTATCCACTTACCCAGTGTGCCAAAGCCAGTCTCACCCTATGCCCTGAGGGCTACGGCTGCAAGGTGTCTCAGTCCCCGCCTTTAGGCTGCTCAGTCAGTAGATTACTCGCTCCTGCCTGATGCTTGTTCTGCAGTCCTGAGGGTGGAGCTTGCCAGGGCAGTTCTCCCACAGTGGCTCTACACAGCCCACAACCAAACACTGGTAGCTCCGTCTGGTTCAGTGGCCCATACTGGAGCCCCAGACAACACTCAAAGACCTCTGCACTCTTGCTCAAGTTCTTCCAAGGCAGTTCAACCAAGTGCCAAGTCCAAAAGAAACCCAAACAGCCCAGATTTTCATATTTCTGGGTACCCTATATGGATACCCTTGATCGCCTTCTCTTCCCTAATTGCAATGGCTAAAACTTCCATTATAATGTTAAAGAGAGAGACAAGATGCAAATTACCCACCTAGGGTAGATAATGGAGTGAACAAATATATGCCAATAAATTCAATAATCTAGCTAAAATAAATTCCTTTAAAGATGTAAGCTATCAAAACTAATACAAAAGGAAATAAGAAATATAAATTACCCCATATCTATTAGAGAAATGAATTTATTATTCAAAAGATCCCTATAAAGAAAACTCTCAGTCCAGATGGCTTCACTGATTAATTCTAGCAAACACTTAAGGAGTAAATAACAGCAATCATACATAAAATATTAAGAAAATAGAGAAAGGAACACTTGCTAACTCATTTCATGATGTCAGAGATACTCTGATACCAAGATCAGACAAAAATTTTATAAGAAAAAATACTATAGACCAATATCCCTCTTGGTACAAGGATAAAAACATCCTTTAATTAGTGACATTAGTCATATGTTGAACCTAACAATACCTATAAAAAATAATACCTCCTCATCAAATGGGGTTTATCCCAGAAATACAAAACTAAAGAACTATTTATCATTTGAAAATCAATATAGTTCACAGTATTAACAGAATAAAGGAGTAAACCCACGAGAAATCTACAAAGGAACAAAAACATAGTTGAAACTTTGTAAGCTTGAGCTAAGCAAACTTTCTTAGATAGGCTATAAATAACTGAAATAAATCAATAAATTGTATTCCTTTTTTTTTCTTTTTAGTATATCTGCCACGAGAATAGTATATATTGTATCTAGTAGGCAGATGTTATCCCTCACCTTTTCCTTCCCTCCCCCATTCTAAGTTTTCAAAGTATATTATATCACTTTAAATCCCTCATTTAGCTCACACTTGTAAGTGAGAAAAGGTAGTATTTGTTTTGTTTTTCTATTCCTTAGACACTTCATTCAAAGTAATTGTCTCCAGTTCATCCAAGTTGCTCCAAGGACCTTTTTATTTACATCTTAATGTCATTATTAACCCACTAATCATTCAGCAACAGATTGTTAATACTGATGACTTTTTGTAGAATTGATTGTTTCTCTTGGAGTTGATTTTTACTTTCGTTCCACTGGGGTCTGAGAAGACACACGGTATGATCTCAGAGAAGGGACCCAAATAAGTTCAATCAGAAATGAAAAAAGAAATATTATAGCTGATACAACAGGAAGACAAAATATCATACATGTGAATACTATAAAAATCTCTACACACATAAACTCAAAAATGTAGAGGAAATGAACAAATTCCTGGAAACGCACACTTCTCCAGACTTCCCAATCAGGAAGAAATTGAATTCCAGAGCAGACCAATATAAAAGATTGAAGCAGTAATAAAAAAGTCTTCCGAAACAAACAAACCACCACCACCACAACAACAATGCACACAACAAAACAAAATCCTGGACCTGATGGATTCACAGACAAATTTTACCAGACCTACAAAGAAGAGCTGGTACCCATACTGCAGAAATTATTCTATAACATCAAGAAGGAGGGGATCTGCCCCAATTCATTCTATGAAGCCTATGTCACCTTGATATCAAAGCTAGAAAAGGGTACAAGAATGGTTTGATGTATGAAAATCAATAAATGTGATTCACTACAAATTGTGGTAGATGTACACCATGGAAGACTATGCAGCCATAAAAGATGGAGAATTCACATCTTTTATGTTTACCTGGATGGAGCTGGAACATATTCTTCTTAGTAAAGTATCTCAAGAATGGAAAAAAAAGTATCTGATGTATTCAATACTACTATGAAATCAATATATAATCACCTATACACTTATATAAATGGCAAAACATAACCATAGTCCAGAAAGAAAGAGGAAAGAGAGGGGAGGGGAGAGGGGACACAGGGAAAAAGGAGGGTATTTGGGGGATCCAACCTATTGTGCATAATGCAATGATACATTTCTAAACTGTTAAGAATAGAGTATGGGCTTGGTGCCTGTGGCTCAATGGGCTAAGGCGCCAGCCACATACACCTGAGCTGGCAGGTTCGAATCCAGCCCGGGCCCGCCAAACAACAATGATGGCTGCAACCAAAAAATGGCTGGGCATTGTGGCAGGCGCCTATAGTCCCAGCTACTTGGGAGGCGGAGGCAGGAGACTCACTTGAGCCCAGGAATTGGAGGTTGCTGTGAGCTGTGATGTCACAGCACTCTATCCAGGGTGACAGCCTGAGGCTCTGTCTCAAAAGAAAAAAAAAAAAAAGAATAGAGTATGAATGTTTTTACCACAACCAATAAGTAAGGAAGGAGACGGTTATGTTAATCAGTTAGATGTAATCATTCCACATTGTATATCAAACCAGCACACTGTACCCCTTAAATGCATTAATGTACACAGTTATGATTTAATAAAGAATTTAAAATAAATAAATAAATAAAAATTCCGATGTGCCATGTAACTTTTAAAATACTGATTTTGAGTTTTGATTTCATATTATAATCCACAAGGGTTAACTTATCATGGAGAAAGTTCTCTCTATAAAAAGATCTCGAATAAATAAGAAGGGATTTTCCCTAGGAATTATGAGTAAAAAGGAATCACATAAACAACATTAGGTGGCGTGAGTGCGCCAGACGCTGAGCCACAAAGCAGAGCACTTGCCTGAAAAGAGCTTTCAGATTTTCCGGTAATTCAGTGCGACCAGCATATCCTGGGTTCATAGTAATAAATATTCCAACTGATAGCTTCAGTGTGATAGCTTCCCCAAGAAATACAAATCTACCAGAAAAAGAATATTGATGAAATTAAATGTGTTCATTGAATATGAATAAACATTGACAAATGCAAACCATTGCAAAATGCAAATTATTATTATTAGGAAGCTGTTTATTCTGTGTGATTTTCTGTAAAATTCATAAGCTTACATATTTTGACTGTTTTGAAGCATGTTTATTAAAAATATGTGCACTCTTCCCCCCGCCCCAGGGATTACAAATATGGAAAGTATTCTTTTTTAATTTTAGCATAGTCATAGTATCCTAGAACATAAGAAATGGGGACTTGACTACTTTAACATTTAATGAAAGGGGATGGCATTTTTGCCTTCGATGTGGGCTGCAATTTCTTGAATGGGATACTGCATAGACTAAGAATGCCCCTGCTAAGGAAAGAATGGGACTCCCTGTTCAGTCTTTGTGTTGTCTATTTGCTTGCCCCCTCTCTCTCTTCCTTTCTTCCCTTCCTCTCATTTATTCAACCAATATCTACTGAGTACTCCTGTGAAACAGAATAGCATGTGGTTATCACAGGCAGTGCTGGAGCCAAACTACAGGAGTTCAGAGTCCAGCTACAGCACTGTTGATCTGTTAGTGACCTTCTCCACGTTTCAGTTTCTTCAACTAGTTAAGAAAAGAAAGATAATCAAATGACACCCCATATTGGATTGTGTGCAAATTTCAGAGATTATGAATATAAATAGCTAAGAGTAAAATGGCATGGTATACACTCGACAAATGTTAGCTATGACCATTGCTATTATTATCTTTGAAGGCATTTGAGAAACAGGGAAAGATTTTCAAAAAGACTTGCAAGGCCCCAGTTAGAGGCCAGGGCAACAGGTTGGTAAGGTGCCACAGATGCCAAACTGGCAGACAAATAGAAGAAAACTTTGAAATGAGACTAAATGAGAGGCAATAGAAGGCTGACCTCTTGTTGAGAAAGGGGAGAGCTGAGGTAGTTAGAGAGCTGGGTCTACATCACTAAACAATGGGAAAAAATACCAAGAAAGAAACCACAATGTTTAGGGTAAGAACTTCTTAGATACTAGGTAATTAAGAGCAGATGGATTTTTTACAGTTAAGACAAAATAATGGTAAAGTCTTCACTTCCCAGAATGTCAAGCTAGGGAAGGCAGATAGGCCAGGCGAGGCAGCTTCTAGAGAGATGGCTCCTACCTGTCCTCCCACTGCACATAACCTGGACAGTCACCTTCAAGAGAGAGCCAGCAAGATGCTGGAAGCTTCTGTGATGGAAACATGGTTTCCTCTCTTAAATCCTCAAGTGTAAAGTGAATTTAATAACTCTTGAAGTCATGAAGGTAATTTGCTCTCTGCATATGGATCAGCACAAGGATGAAGAGCGAGGACTCGGACATGCTGGCAGAGCAGACTATTAGAAAGTGTGGTGGGGAATTTTTAGAATCATTGCATGGATCGGTTACATAAATCTCCATAAGAAAGGATGACCTCAAATGACATCCGGGTTACATCAAATAATAAGATATTTACTGGAAGCTACATAAAATATGGCTGAGGATCTAAGAAGAGAGAAGCGAACTTCTCTAACATGGCATTAGAGTAGAGGCAGGCCAGGCAACAGACATCTGGCCATAAAAACTGGTGTCCCAGGCCCATGTGGTAGAAGGACTGAGAGGTTTCTAGAAGGTAGAAACATCCAGATGTATCTACAGATAAAGTGGAAACTTCTACAGCAGGTTCACAATTCCAAGAGACTATAGATAATCCTTCCCTGATTGAGAGATTGAAAATGTTCCTGTGCACAAGATAGCCAGCTGAGCAAAATACTTGAAAAAGTGGGAGAAGTGGGGAGGCAGATAAATGAGGTTGTACTATAGACCAAAAAAAAAAAAAAAGTCACAAAGAGAACCAGAACTGTACTGTGTACTATACCATTTATTTCACAAATTAAGCCATCAAACTCTAAGTGCCAGCTGTGTTTTGCCTTTTGGAGTGTGGTGTCATGTTGAGAGGTAGTTAGGTTGTAGATATATTTTGAAAGTTTTTGGCCCAAGTTACTGAAAGAACAGGAAGGAATAATCTCCTGGGATGGAATACCCAACAGAGCAGGTGTTGGTGGAAGGACATGGGTTTTTATTTTGGAGATATTAAATATGAGAAGCCGTTGAGGCAGCAAGCAAAGTGAGAGACCCAACAGGCAGATGTTTAGGCAAATCTAGGGATGAGGGGAAAGAAATCCAGGCATCTGATACTCAGCAGCACAAAGATGGGTTTTAAAAAACCCCTGGGTCTGGATGAAACCATCAAGGGTGAAAAATAGAGAGAAAAGGAATCCAAGGACTAAGCACTGGGATGTCCGAAATTAATATGTTAGGATATAATAATAATAAAAAAAAATAGCAAACACTGACATGGTACCATGTGCCAGGCCGTTGTCTAGGTGGTTCACATATAATCATCACAGCAATCTCTACAATAAGGACTCTTGTTTTCCCCATTCGATAGATGGGGAAAAAACCAGTAAGAAAGTAGCCGTGAGGGGAGAGAAATGGAGAGGGTCCTGCCACCCACGTGCAGAAGGTGTGTCCTGCAGCATAAAGTGTCTGACTGTGCCGAGACTCCCAGAGCCCAGAAAGATAGGGACTGACATTGGTCACTGGATTTAGCATCACAGAAGTCATTTGTTTTTTTGTAAGAAATTAAAGCAATGTAATATACCTTTGTTGTACACAACACTTAAAAACCACTAATAAAAAAATGGGTTGGTATTCAAATTAATTCCTCAGAATAAACTGGACTCTAATCTATTTCATAAGACAGGGAGAAGCAGCAACAGCCCGTGCAGGTGAGCTTACTTACATAATCCCAAGTTATTCTTTCCATTTGTAACGAGAGAAAAGCCCCATGCCACTCACCTCTTTCTCCTGTTTCTGATGGCATCGTGAATCAATTTCACCTGCACGGCCACAACCGACAGGACTTCCACGGGGATTCGGTTGAACTCATCAAAGCAGCCCCAAGCTCCTGTCTGCACCAATCCCTTGTAGATATTTCCTATGGACTAAATGATGGAGTGAAACATTCAGAATTTAACAGAAGAGGGCTTTAAGTTGAATCATTCCCAATCAGGAATAATGTTGTTAGAATACATTATTGTCTACATTAGAGTGTTTTATTACTAACTTACTTTGTAGTCCATTTGCTCTGAACAGTTGAATACATAAACCATCATGCCAAGGGCACGTCCAAGGTCCTTGATGGTTTCCGTTTTCCCTGTACCTGCCGGACCAGCAGGAGCCCCACTCATGGTTAGATGGAGTGATTGAGTTAAAGTAATATAACACCTTTAAGCAATAGAAAATACAAATTATTATAGTCTAACATGAAATTTTTAGAAAACATTGGGGGCAACTAATTTCTTAGGGTGGGGGGAGGCTTAAGAAGCCAGGGTTTGAGATGTGGTGCTAGCACAAAGTATTCATATACTTCTGATTTGTTCACAGCAATACCGAGCCAGAAAATTTTCTACCAAATTTATTTTTAGGTTCTGTGTAAAAATATAGAAAATAATGTATTGCTTTATTTGTTTATTGTTTCATTTTCTAAGAGCTGTGTATCTGAATACAAATAGCACTGGACTGGCAACGGTATTGAATTTCAAATATTTCTAAGTAAAGATACTATGTATATAGAACACAACATTTCAAGCTATTGTTTGAAAGAAAACACAGGTGAAACACAGGTGGATGATGAGTGAATTAAACATTGACTGCATTAAACTACTACTTGATGAATACATTAAGAGATATATTAATTTATATAAATGTGCAGTATGCAAATAACATATACCCATTTCAATGAATAAAGCAAGCATAAAAAGACACAATTTATGATGATAAAATGTATTTTCAGAATTTACTTTGAATGTGTAATTACATGCAGTTAAATTACCACAATACTTCTTTCTGTAGGTAAGACTCACAGGTTCTTAGAAAATTATGAAAAGACAGAATACCGAATAAAAAAGGGAAAGACAAATAAACAGCAAGGACCCCAAATAGCTGTAATCTTTATTTGTGGCTTTGTCAGGTTTAGAAATTACTTTGGCTTTGTATATTCAGGAAACCTAGTGGAAAGATGTAGTGTAGAGGACAGGAGACCAGGAACTAGTGTCTCCTTTGCTAAGCATCAGAAGCCAATCTTTTAATATCGACATGCCTCAGTTTTCTCCTCCATAAAATGATTTAATTATAGGCCACTTCCAGGTAGGAGTGGCCCAGGAATCAAATTCCAACCACTGGGATTTGTGCAGAAATAATATATGACATTCCTAGGGTCTCTCTCTCTCATAGCTTAGCTGCATCCTCCTAACCTGTGTTCCAGCACAAGTCTGTCAAGTACAAGCTAGTTGACCTAGTCTCTGAACCACACATGAAAGGAGACACTAATGAGACTTGATGAAGGTGGCTGAAAGGTGTCATTATGCTAGTGTAAACAATTAGCAAATAACCCAAAGAGTGAAAGGAGAATGAAGTGTAAACAATGTACACATAGTGTACAACACTATTCACACCATCGCATGGACGTTCATCTGATTTTTAACTTCCAAATAAACCATATGGTGACTTTTTAAATTAAAAAGTTAATAAGCTCTCAGTTCTCACACACTGATAAACTTTAAAATACATCTTCCCTTTTTCTCCCATTCCCTGGGCCTCTCTTCTCCATTCATGCATCCAGCAGGTGCTTAACATTTGCAGTTTTTACTGTTCTCAAGTAATCTTGTCATGCTTGAGTTTTCAGCCCTTACATTGAAAGCAATACATAAATTAATGAAGACAGCGTGTACTGACTTTTAGTTAGAGACAAGTTAAAGAGAACTGAATCAGACAAACAGAATTAGAGAAATGACAAAATATACAAATATATAAATATATACAAAATATACAAATGACAAAATCATAAGGAGATTACTATGCCCAAGAACAATCACACAGCTAGCAGAGAATTCCACCAACTTCTCAGAACTACCCTAACAACCTGGCTTCATAGAGTCATACTGAAACTGCTCATATTTGGGTAATAGTGGCTAACTGGGGATAGGACCATGATCTTAAGGTCATTTAATATTTGACTTTCTCTTTCATTGAAAGCCAAAGATTAAATGTACTTTCTCCCATCAAGTTTGAAAACTAACAAGAAAATTCATGTCAATGTGACATAGTCTTACTTCTACGACATTCTGGGTACATATTTTCTTGGAGTCATACAGCAATGAACTTCTCATAATAGCAATCTCTGACCTCCTTGATACACTTGGGCCACACGTGCTTTCTATCCCTTGAACTGGTTGAGCTCCTATCCACCTTAGAAATCTCCGTGCTTCCTTTGCCCGTAACTCTCTGCTCAGGATGTGCATGGCAGGTCCTGGCTCAAATGCCCTCTCACTCAATCTATAACAGACTCTCCCTGCTAGATCATTTTTAACACAGCACCCTATTTTTGTTACTGCATGAAAGATACGTTACCACCTAAAATAACTGTAACTGATTTGTTTATTGTTTCTCTTCATCTCTACTCACATGCTACTCTCCACCAGAAAGCAATCTCTGTGTCAGTAAGAACTCTGCCTGCTCAGCACTGGAATACTACTGAGCACAGTACTTCCTAAGTACTTGTTGAATCATGTGATGAATTGTACGTTCTCCTTCTTCTCTTCCTTTCACTGTATGCAATTACTCAAAAAAGGATTTGAATACGGGCAATTCCTGGTCATGGTCACACTTTCCATAAAAGGATATAGCTGGAAGTGGGAGGAGGTGGAGACACGTTCTGATATCATGACGCCAGCTTTAGGATTACCTGGCAGATTGATCTCAGTGATCAAAAATGCTGCCACAGCTATAGGAATCCACTCAGGATTTCATCAGAATTCTGTGTGCCTTCTGTAATTTCGTTTCTCTAATTCAGTTCTCTTGACCTTGTCTAACTAAAACTCAGCACTCACTAGCTTATAAAATTAGTTAATTTGCATGCTGCTTTCATTTTGTTTCCCAAGTTGTTTTCTCCCATTCCTCCCTTTTCTTTCTTACAGATCTCTGTTGTTGGCTGGGGGAGGTTTTTTGGTTTGTTTTTTTGCTTGGTTTCTGCCATCTCACTCCAACTTGTAATTGTTACCTGTCAGTCAGAGGAGTGATCACTAGACGAGGACTGTTTCCTAAATATTCGTAGAAATACTGGAACTGGGCATCACAAATATTAACAAAGCAGTGCTTCTGGGTGTCTTCCCACCGGTGACGAAGTTGGGACAGCCACACAAAAGCTTGGGGACTGACAACCTAAAATCATTTTACATAAGACACCATTGAGGAGACATGTTCATTAATCTAATCAAATGAAATGGTTCATATTTTATTTCTAAAATTCTAGAATAGAATAGGAAACAAACAGGAAATATCTTGTAAACAATTGCAGATTGTAAATGCATATAGAGGGTTGAATACTTAATCAGGAATATGTAATAAAAGTTATTTTAAACTAGCTTTTATTTAACCTAATATCAATTTGTTCAAGCAATGTTTTTTCCCCTTTTATGAATCACCCCAGGGAAATTAGATAATTTTTGTAGTTTTATACTCATATTACTGAAGTCATATGGAAAAATATGCTAGGGCGGTGTCTATGGCTCATGGAGTAGGGTGCTGGCCCCATATACCAAAGGTGGTGGGTTCAAACCCAGCCTCGGCTAAACTGCAAAACAGAAAACTAGCCGGTCATTGTGGCGGGCACCTGTAGTCCCCGCTACTCAGGAGGCTGAGGTAAGAGAATCACCTAAGCCCAAGAGTTGGAGGTTGCTGTGAGCTATGATGCCATGGCATTCTACTGAGGGCAACAAAGTGAGACTGTCTCAAAAGGAAAAAAAAACGGGTGGTGCCTGTGGGTCATTGAGTAGGGTGTCGGCCCCATATACCGAAGGTGGCAGGTTCAAACCTGCCCTCAGCCGAACTGCAAAACAAAAAAATAGCTGGGCGTTGTGGCAGGCGCCTGTTGTCCCAGCTACTCGGGAGGCTGAGGCAAGAGAATCACCTAAGCCCAGGAGTTGTAGGTTGCTGTGAGCTGTGTGATGCCACAGCACTCTGCCAAGGGTGATAAACTGAGACTCTGTCTGTACAAAAAAAAAGAAAAAGAAAAATGTGCTACCTATATTAAAATGACCCATATCCATATTTTCTGCTTGTTGGAGATGTAAACAAACTAACTTTTGACCAAATTCATTCTAAAACCAGTCTGCTTTTAACATAGAGATTTCTACTTCCTTTTTTGTCATATCAAATAACAATATTTTTCATTTCTATTGCTTCCCATTTTATTCAATTCCACGCATTCTTCTTCCAGTTTAAAAGTTTTTTTCCTCATTTCCTTCAAGGTATATATGACCTTAGGGTTTCTGGATAATCACTTGAAATCACCAAAATTATTGTCTGCTAATTTATCTGATGACTACATAGGTGTCAGCATTATATACTCATGTATTTTAGATGGTTGAAAAAGAGACAAATCTCTTTTAATACAAAATAAAGGACATATTTTAAACAATGATTCATCCTCCTGCAAGAAAATCTCCAGGCTGTAAAAACAGAATAAAATATATAAGAAGATGCAAGGTCATATTCAAGGAGTAGTATTATCAAGATTAGAATGTGGTGTTTTGCAAGGATTAGTCTTGGACTAACAATTAAAGAATATTGCTCACTAATGGTTCCTGCCATTAGATCAAGGAATATTTATGTGTATAGCTGACATGAAGAAGTCGTTACTTGCTCTTTATGGGGATAAATAAAATTCACTTTGACTTTAATAAATTGAGAAAGTAGTAGAAAAACAATAGAAAACATTTCACAATACATGTACACATTTGAATTGAGAAAGGAATTGTACCACCAACCCCTTAAAAGATTGGAGGAAGTGGGTGATGGGCATGAGGCATCAATGTTGTTCAGTAGACACGCATACTTCTGACATTTGTCAGTGGAAATTTGTTTTGGCAAGATAGGTGAGAAAATTCTGCTTTTACATGTAAAACTGCCAGTATCTAAGGAACGTGCAGTTTTTCTTTTTTAAGATAGGAAGGAAAGTTATTAATACATGGAGAGAATTAAAAATTGCTTCCTTTAAAGAAGTAAATTTTTAGCCATGAAAGGAAAACACAAAGGATGACCCAAGCAAGAATCTAGAATTATGACCAACACTTCTTTCTTGAAGGCGAGATGTATCAAAGGCAGACAGAGATGGTCTGATACGCACACCATCTTATTACTGTTGGTTGTATAAGTCACAGAGGTGAGACTCACAGGCCAATGGCCCAAGATGATTATGCACAGAGAGATAACATTGTGACTTCTCAGGGATCTTCCATCTGGATTAATTTTTAGATGGTCTGAAGCTCCCTACTTGGCAAAAGCCTTTGGGATATCACTTTGGGAGACTCTCATCAGGATAATAGATTAGCTAACCCGAATCCACCATGCCCCAAATTACTAATTAAAATACATAAACTTTTCAGGACTAATTAAAATACACAAACCTTAAGCAAAGAACAATAATGACTTTTTGGGAAATACTCTGATGATAAACACTACTTTCAGGAAACAATAGCAAATACATAAAATTCCATGAGCAACTTGCCTTCTGAGAAATAAGTTTTGCCACCACATCTCTGGCATGGACATCTATGGTACAAATTGTCATAATCTTCTGCCTGTCCCCAGGTGGAAGTTCTCCCAGCAAAAGTGTAATCAGTGTATTCAGCTGAGAAAGCTACAAGGAATTTTTTTTATAAAAGGAAGGAAAGGTTACAAATACAGAATCCAACAACCCAATATTCTTCATATTTGTAAGGAATGCTTTAGTTTACAAGTCCATCTCTTTCCAGATAGACTCTCTTTTGTCAAAGAATGAAATATGTTAACCCAGCCCATCCTCAAAGACAAATATCACACCTCATAAGATGAAGGACAAGAGAACCTGTGAGTAATGACAAAGGCAGGAGTGGACCCAGAATTCCTGGCTCCACTGAACTGATTCTCTACTGACAACTTTGCTGGAAGAGAATGACTACAAATCTTAAGAGGTCAAATTAGATCAGCCTGGGCAATATAGCAAGATCCTGGATCTACAAAACATTTAAAATCTACAGGCAAGTTCATTCACGCCTGTAGTCCCAGCTACATGGAAGGCTGAAGCAGGAGGATCATTTGGGAGTTTGAGGCTTCAGTTAGCTATAATCATCACTGACCTCCAGCCTGGGTGACAGAGTGAGTCCCTGCTGAAAGAAAAGAGAAAGGAAAAGAAAAGAAAGGAGAAAGGTCAAATGAGACTAAACTTTTAAAAAGCACAGTGAGAGCTAAGTAACATCTTACCTTTTCTTTAAAAAGAGATGCACCTAACAATTAGTAATTTGTTTGTTTTGCTATTTTTTCATACAAGATAATGATGATTACTGATACAAGATACTGATGATTACTGATTAGTGATTTTTCAAAGAATGAAAAGGAATGAAATGGAATGACATGAATGACAATTCGTAGAATTGAATGGAATAGAAATGGTGCAATATGAGTAGTAATGTACTGATCTGTGAAACTTTATTTCCATTTTGAGTGTGTGCATACACATGTGAACCTAAGTGGATATAAGGTATTTCTTATGGTGAATTATGGTCAAAAAAGTTTGAAAGATGCTTTCTTAGATGGTTATTTTGTTAGTACAGTTATTTAGACATAAAGATTCCTGCTGCAATTCCTGCTGCTTATTTACAAAAACATTCTTTCTGCCTTATTCCAGCTACTGTACTGAGAAATACCACTGCCCCCTTTCCTCTTCAGCTTTGCAAAGGACAGTCAATTACAAACTGCTGGCACCTGATAGAGCCAGTAGTGAGTGACGATAACAGATCACCAGATTCTCTTAAACCTTTGTAGCCTACTGTCAAAACCAGGTTCCCTACTGTACATTTATCACGTCCCAGGAAACAGGGGACCCTGCAGAATTCCCTGAGATTGCTATACAGCTGGAGATTAGAGAAAGTCAGACAGCTATAGGAGGAAGGCAGAAGGCAGGCAGCAGAGGACAACCACAAGGTGTACAGTTTACATGAATGCGCGTGCACAGTGCTGTAGGCACCGACTAAGCACTAAGCACAGAGCTGGCATCTTCTCATGTCATCCTATGATGATCTATAATCGCTCTAACTTTGCAGATGAGAAAACTGAGTTACAGACATATTAACCACAGTTACCAGTCTGAGGAGGGGGGAACTCCAACCCTGGTGGTCTGACTTCAGAGCCAGAGTCTTACCAGTCACATCACGACTCCCTGTATTTGCCTCTATAAAAGTAGAGAGTTTGAGTCTGAGAAACGCTGGCTGTGCAAGAAGCATTCCAGACAGACTTAAAATCAAATATAAAGGAAGGCTGGCTTAAAGAAATTTTTTAAAATATGTACTTTAGACTTTCAGGATATACGACAGCTTTATAAGCACTTAATTTACTTTCCCCTCATTCAAGCTTTATTGAGGTATGACTGAACAAGAAAAATTATATATTTAGGGTACCCAACATGATTATTTTGGTATATGTATGCATGATGAAATGATTACCACAATCAAGCTAACTGCCATAGTTTTTTCCCAGGTGACAACACTTGAGATCGATTCTCTCAGCAAATTTCAAGTATACAAAACATTATTATTAACTATATTTTCCATATTTGCATTATGTCTGCAGAACTTATTCATCTTGGAACTGAAAGTTTGTATCCCAACATCTCCCCTTCCCCACTATCCTCTAGTAACCACCCTTCTACTCCGTTACTATGTGTTTGATGACTTTTAAAAAATCTTCCATTTATAAGTGAGAGCATACAGTATTTGTCTTTTCATGTCTAGCTTATTTTAGACAGAATAAGGTCTGTTGGGGTCCTACCCTCAGAGCAGGGTCCGCTGAGGCCTGTGGAAACTTGTGGTGATTGACTGAAGAATGATAGAGTTAGAAATGATGGTAAAGAAAGAGACATGAGACATACAGTAGAATTAAAAGTGGGAGCTCAGGGGTCCATTTGTGGGCTTCCGCAATGGCACAGAGTGTTTGCTCCACTCTGATTTTATTGAAGTCTACTTGCCCAGAGGGTAAGATGAGGGTGGGAACAAGGACACTAGCAGTTTCTCTGATTGAGCATACCGGCTCTGATTGTTATTATTATTAGCCTTCAGAAATCTGAAATCTGAGCCTTATATTAGGAGAGCATTTATTCATCTCTGATGGTGTCAGCACTGACTGTCTGACAAGACGTGGTGTCTGGAAGGGTGTGTGTGTGTGTGTGTGTATCGTGCGTGTGTATCGTGTGTGTATCATGTGTATTGTGTATCGTGTGTATCGTGTGTGTGCATCGTGTGTGTAGCGTGTGTGTGCATTGTGTGTGTATTGTGTGTGTGCATCGTGTGTGTATTGTGTGTGTATCATGTATGTGTATCGTGTATCATGCGTGGATGTATTGTGTGTATCGTGTGTGTGTTGTGTGTGTATTGAGTGTGTATCGTGTGTGTATCGTGTGTGTATTGTGTGTATCATGTGTGTCGTGTGTGTGTATTGAGTGTGTATCGTGTATCGTGTGTGTATTGTGCGTGTGTGTATCATGTGTGTGCGTGTGTATGTGTGTATCATGTGTGTGAGTGTGTGTATCGTGTATCGTGTGTGTGTGCGCGTGTGTGTATTGTGTGTGTATCATATGTGTGTGTGTATCCTGTGTGTACACATGTGTGTGTATCGTGTGTGTGCGTGTGTGTGTGTGTGTTGAGGGGTATCTAACTTAATCATCACAACAACCCCATGTACAATCACTAATTCTAACATTATATATGAGGATATGAGGTAATTTGTCCCAGATTACACAGTTATAAATGTTGAATACACAATTCTAAGATCTTACAATATATTTTATGAATATAAAACCTTCCCATGTGCTTAACAGCAATAGGGTACCTTGGCCAGGCATGAGCTGGCCTCCAAGGATGGTGGTGAGTGGAAGGAGGAAACTCAATAGAAACACTTCTTAAGAAACAAAACATGATCTTGACCACCACTGAGGTTTATATGCTAAACACATCTAAGTGCAGTGTTCCCAAAGAGGGCCAGCTTGCTTGGTGGGATCACAGAAGGCTGAAGGATGGTGTCAGTCATAGAAAGCAACAGACTTAAGGACTGAGAGAAGTGGTGGTTCCTGACACACAGTGGTGGCTGGTCCTCAATTTGCCTTGACCCAGTTCCTATAGCGGTATGGTAGAAAGAGGCCGTGTCTGTGGACTTAAAGAGCCACGTCCCTAAATACAGAAAGTTAAGTGTAAAGAATGTTTTCCTTGTGGTAGAAGCACTGAAGTTTTACCAGCATCGGCCATGGGTGATTTGCCAATCTGGGGATACCCAGACCATGGTGGCAAAGAAGGTGGAAGAGGCCGCTCTGTACAAATGCTAAGATTCTTCATGTTTCAAAAAGCAAGTATCTAATGTACTCAACATTAATATGAAGCCAGTAGACAAACTAGTAAATGCCCACACAAGGAAAAAACTCAATTCAAGTTGGGGGGAGGGGACAGAAGACAGGAGGGTTGGTGTGCTCCCACCTAATGGGCACAAATAAGGGTACATGGCACACCTCCTGGGTGTGGGACACAACTACAACAGGGACCTCACCTAACAAATGCAAGCATTGTACCTGATCATTTGTACCTGTATAGTAATCTGAGATTTTAAAAAAGATTCTTTGTGTTTCATAACAATAGCAATAAGGATCTCTAATCCTGAAACTCACTTCAGTCATATCAGAAACAATGACTTTACACTTCCACCAACCTCAGCAAAAGAAATTGCCGAAGGGATTGAGTCTCATGCTCTTTGTAACTCTCAGGAGATGTGTTGTAGAATCTCAATTTGTCATTCTCCTTCCCAGTGCTCACTTCCTATTTCTTTAATCATATTGCTAAAAGCACTGGCACAATATTGAGCAATGAGTGTCCGAAACAGTGAGCATAATTGCCTCATTCTTGATTCTAATGTTTCACCATTAAGTATGCTTTTCTCCACAGGCTTCTGGTAGATATTTTTCATCAAGGTATAAAAGTTCCTTTAGGGCGGCACCTGTGGCTCATCGAGTAGGGCGCCGGCCCCATAAGCTGGAGGTGGCGGGTTCAAACCCAGCCCTGGCCAAAAAAAAAAAAAACCTCATTAAAAAGATTTAAAAAAAAAAAAAAAAAGTTCCTTTAAATACTCATATTAGAAAAGAAAAAGGTATAAAGTCAATAATCTAAGCTCTCACCTTAAAAAACTTGAAAAAGATGAACAAATCAAGGTTAGAGTAAGCAGAAGAAAGGAAATCAACATAACAGCAGCAATCAGTGAAATAAAAAACAAACGATAGAGAAAACCAACAAAGTCAAAGGTTAGTCCTTTGAAAGAAGCAATAAAATTGTTGAACACCCAGAAAGCCCAATGAAATAAAAAGAGAGAGAGAGAGGAAAAAAATATAAATTATCAACTCTAGGAATGAAAGTGGGACATGAGAGGCCAGGTCTTCCAGATGTCTTAAGGATAATAATGAAATAGCATGACTAACTCACACTAATAAACTGGAAAACTTACATTAAATGGCCAGATAGCAAATAAATATTTTTGGCTTTGTTGGCCATAGCGACTCTGTTATGACTACTCCACTCGGCCACTACCACGTAAAGCAGTCACAGACAATAGGCACTGCACCAGATTTGGCCAGAGGGCTGTGATTTGAGCCATTGACTCAGAAGAGACGGGTCAATCTTTTAAAAAACACAATTTCCAAAACTGACACATAAAAAAGGAACAGCTCAAAACTCTGAATAGCAACTGTATATACACATATATCAAATCGTAATAAGAAAATACCCTGCAAAGAAAACTCCTGGCCCAGTTGCAGTGCCAACAACATCTATTAATAACTTTTTCACAAAATGGATGAAGATGGATCCTTTTAAGGAGCATATCCTGATTCTGAAACCCAGCAAGGAAAATTACAGACATGTACCTCTGATAAACATAAATGAATAATTTGTTAATGAAACGGTAGCAAATAAAATCCAATAAAAATACATATATAAAGAATAATTTATCATAACAAAGTAGAGTTTATTACTCAGGAATAGAGACTTGGCTGAACATTCAAAAATTCATCACAGCTTGGGCACAGTGGCTCATACCTATAATCCCAGCACTCGGGGAGGCTGAGGTAGATGGATTATTTGAACTCAGGAGTTCAAGATCAGCCTGAGCAAGAGATCTCATCTCTACTAAAAATAGAAAAATTAGCTGGGCATTGTGGTGGGCACCTGTAGTCCCAGCTACTTGGGAAGCTGAAACATGAATATCCCTTGAGCTTAAAAGTTTGAGGTTGGCCTGGCATGCTGGCTAAAGCCTGTAATCTAGGACTCTGGGAGGCCAGGGCAGGTAGATTGCCTGAGCTCATGGGTTCAAGACCAGCTTGAGCAAGAGTTAGACCTTGTCTCTAAAAATAGCCGTGCATTATGGCAGGTGCCTGTCGTCCCAGCTACTCAGGAGGCTGAGGCAAGAGGATGGCTAAAGCCCAAGAATTTGAGGTTGCTGTGAGCTATGACACCATAGTACTCTACCAAGGGTGACAAAGAGAGACACTGTTTAAAAAAAAAGAGAGAGAGTTTGAGGTTGCTATGAGCTATGACACCACAGCACTCTACCCAGAGTGACAGAGTGAGACTCTGTTTCAAAAAAGAAAAAAAATTCCTCATTACAGAATTAAGCATATAAACCACATAGTCTTTTCAAAAGATTTTAAGAAGCTCAATTCCTTGTTGAGATAAAATCTCTGTACATGTAGTAATGGAAGGGATTTTTCTCTATTTGATTAAGGGCTTCTCCAAAAGCATACAACTAATATCATACTTACTGACTGGTGAAACATTAAATTATCCTTTCTAAAGGCAAGGATTTATGACTCTATCTGTTCAACACTGTACTGGCAGGCTTAGCCAATTCAGTAACTCAAGAAAAGAAAATAAAGACAGAGAAAAAAAGAAAGAATGAAAGAGAAGAAAACTGGCATTACTTACAGATAAAGTGTTAATATACCTAGGAAACCCTATAGAAACAACAACTACTAAATGTAGCAAAGTCCTAAGATATAAGGCGAATATTCAAAAATGAATATATTTCTATACTAGGCACACTGAAAAATAAAATACAAATTAATTAGTATATAAAACAGATTTATTTTTATCTAAACATAAATCTAGTGAAAACTGTTCAAGACTTCTACATTGAACACTATAGAAAACATTCTTGAGGAAAATTAGAGACAGTCTATATAGAGAGTTATACCATGTTCTTAGGTTACACATATTAAGAGTCATCATTATGGAGATGTCCATTTTCTCAAAATTTATATTTAGATGCCATCCAGTCAAAAATTAATTAGAATGAACATTAATAAGGTTTTCAAAAATGAACAAAGAGGCATTATAAAATATATACAGAAAAGAATTTAGAATAGTCAAAACAATTTGGGGTGAAAAAGACAAATTTGGAAGATATATGTGTGTGTGTGTGTGTGTGTATGATTACCATTTCAATTATTTCTGTGGTTAATGGTCTACTGAGTTTTCTACATCATTTGGAATCAATTCTAGGAAAAGTATTCATAAAATATTTTAATTTTAATTTAATATTGAATTTAAGTTTTGAACTTAATTATTAGCAAAGATACCATAATTACATGATTATTTTTAAATCTTTTACTCATAGGGATTATATTTTCTTTTCCTATCCTTTTGTTATGTTTTTGCTTTCTTCTTTGATGCAGTTTGGCCATGGCTGGGTTTGAACCCACCACCCTCGGTAGATGGGGCCGGCACCCTACTGCTTTCTTCTTTGAAACTACAAAAATTTGTTATTGGTCTGTTCAAAAAACCAACTCTTGTGATAATGGCCCAGATTGTATCACATGGCAAAAACAGGTAAATGGATAACAAATCTCTTTTTCTCTTTCCTTCATCTGTCAATGCAAAGATCTTGAGTTACTTCAGGATCTTTTCTGCTTCTGTCTCTAAAGCTGCAGTGGCAAACTACAGGCTGTGAGCCAAATCTGGCCCATCACCTCTTTTTATAAATAAAACTTTATCAAAATTCAGCTGTACCTATTCACTTATGAATTACTCATGGCTTCTTTCCTACCATCACAGGAAAGGTATATAGTTGCAGAAGAGTCTGTGTGGCCCATCAAGACAAAAATATTTAGGATCTGATCGTTCACAGAAAAAATCCAACACTCGCTCCAGACTCAAGACATAATCATGTCAGAAGTCCTCTATAAATGGTTGTCTTTGCTTGCCAAGTGTTTCTCCGCGCTTTATCCCAGGGCAAAACACCTCTACTGATAACCTCTTGTGATATACAGGGGACAAGAGTTTCAGCTCTTCGTTTCTTCTACATTTAATCCTTATCACTGACCATAAATTCCACGTGTTTTTACAGTTATTAAGTCTGAGTTCATAATTTCTCTGGAATTTCATTGAGTTATTAACTTACCATTGAAATAGCTTCCTCTTTTTTATGTGTTTGGACTGATTTTATACTCTTAATTATTTATTGGCTCAATTTCATCTGTTCTCAGCTTTCCTCAAGTTATCTGGTCTTGTATTTCCAGGAAGAATGTGAATTTTTAAATATACTTTACCTGTCATTCTATATAATTTTGATGAAAGGGGAGTTAGACTCTATGTTCTATTCATGGTATGGTGGGTTTCTGCTAGATCATAAACCATGAGGCTATCAGAGCACATTTATACATTCATACACAGAGGAGAAAAGAAAAAAACCTTGTGTCCAATATATAACGGGTAGCTCTAGGCTTGGCAGGCTTCCTTCTTCAGGGTTGGGGAAAGATAAGAACATTACCAATATCGCATCAATTTGTTTTCGAAAGAATTTCTCAGTCAATGACTAAAAGTGACACCAAAAATTAGCGTAAAGCAGCAAAATGAGCAGGTCTCTTTTTTAAGAGGATATTACTAAGAGTATTTCTGAGTCTTTGTTTGGGGGAGATGGGGAAGTTTTGGGGGAGATTAGGCAAGTTTTATATGGTTAACTTGAGTCTTATCAAAGTCTCCAGGTAATGTCTCAGTATACCACACTGGTTAATTGTTTAGAGTTCAAAATACTTCTACCTCTCATTTGATGATTTTTGCACAGCTCAATAATTAAAGAGGAATATAAAAACTTTCTTAACAGGTCCCAAGCCTCTGAAATGAAATACTTTCACCAAGGAAATTTTCAAATCTGAGCAATTATATTTACGATTTTTTCAGAGGCTCTGACAAGGCAGGTAACATATTCAAAATGCAACATTTTTGCCTTTAATCTCAACACCATCTAATATGCAATCCCAATATGTCTAAGGGGGAAATAGAGTTTAAAACTATTATCTTGGAATATATTTATCTCACTTTACTTTAGAAGTGAGAAGGCAATAAATTACTCATAAACATCAATTATCCCCAACTCTGATCTTAGCTTTAAAATTAAGCTATTTAAATGACTAAAGTCCATTTAAAAAATTGCTCACAGGATTAGCTAGAGTGATTTTAAATTAAACAAACACTCTAGCAGATGGTTACATCCATTTGTAAAGGGAGTAAACTAAAAAAGTTTCAACTTAGATGCACACTTTTCCACTACCCAAATCACAGCTTTAGTAGAATTTGATTGTTACCTTCTCTGGCACACTTGTTAGTGCCAGTCCAAACATTGAGACCCTGTGCTGAAGGACTCTATTTGGCTGGTTTGTCAAGCATTTCAATTCATGCTACAAGTGTTTCATAATTATGCAGATACACTCTTTCTTCACAAACTATCCCCTTTCTCTACTTCTTATCCAACATGAGAAGAGAAGAAGCAACATAGAATGCTTGAACAAAATGGAAAACTTTCAAAGTATTTTAAGAAAGAAGAAAGTTAAATTCCATTCATTAGGTGAATATGCCAAAGCTACTGGGATACGAATAACTATGAGAATAAGGAGGAGGAAAAGAACCAACCCAATGTTGCTGACAGGGGAGGGAGTAGACTCTTCTTATACACAAACACTGATTAGGAAGGCAAATTGGGCACTATCTTTACAAGGCTTTGACCTAGCAATTCGACATCTGAAAATTTATCCTGAAGAAATAAAGAAAAAATGTCCAACATGTACCTCAATGCTATTTACTCCAGTATCATTAACCAGTGTCAAAAATGAAAAAAAAAACAAAACACAAAACCTCTAACCAGCCAGTCTTAACAATGGTGATGATGGTGATGATGATAGTAGTAGCAATAATAACTGGCCTTGCCACATACTAGATTAAATTGACATCACGATTTCTTTATTGATACAGAAAAACTTTTAAATAAAACAAAACATACTCAATGCAAAGCATGTAGCCAAACATGAGAGAGAGGGAGGGAGGAAGGGAGGGAAGGAAAAGGGAGGAGAGAGGGAGGGAGGGAGGGAGAGGGAGGGAGGGAAGGAAGGAGGGAGGGGGAGAGATGGGGTGGGGTAGTGGAGGAAGAGACAGAGTAAGAGGGAGGCACTGGGAAGGAGAGAAAGACAGAGACTAAGAGAGATCCCTTCCCTGATGACAGGAATGTGCCTCAAAGGCAAAACAAAAGCAATAGAATAAGGTTAATAAGCTAATACCACAGCCCTTTTTTCTTCTTTTTCTCAGACAGAGCCTTCCTCTGTTGCCCAAGCTAGAGTATAGTGGTGTCATCATAGCTCACTGAAACTTGGAACTCCTGGGCTCAAGAGATCTCCTGCCTCAGCCTCCTTGGTGTGCTACAAGTGCACACCACCATGCTTGGCTAATTTTTCTACTTTTTGTAGGGATCTCACTCTTGCTCAGGCTGGTCCGCAATTCCTGGGGTCAAGCTGTCCTCCAGCCTTGGCTTCCCAGGGTACTAGGATTGCAGGCATGAGGCACTATGTCCCCATTCTGTTGTGCTTCTTGTACTCCCTTGAGAGTTCAGGGAGTTGGAATGGACATATTGACATAAAGCTGAGATCCTCAGTGTTACAGTCCAGTATAGGTTCTAGAAAAACTCTACCCATTAGCTGAAGAATAAACATGAGAGCTTGAAATATCTTGAGCCTTAGATAGGAAAAAGTCCCTTAAAACAAATTAAAATCTCAAACTTATACCACATGAAGCTGGGACATCCAAACTGCCCCTGACAAGGTGATCAGGAAATCCTCACTAAGTAATTAACCACAAAATTAACCCAGAACTTATAAGACCTATAGAGACCTGAAAAAAGGAGGGGTGGGAGGGTGTGAAACAAACACTATAGGGATATTTGCTTAATTCAGGGTAGAAATTTCTATAGAAAAAGCAAACACAGATGAAAATAACCTTAGAAAATAAACACACAAAAATCAAAAGCAATTTAATAGACAGAATCTAGCCTAAAAAGAACTAGAATTAGTAGAACAATCTAAACAAAAGCATTAAACACGTCTTTGAAATAATTGAGATTAAAAACCCAGAAATCTGTTTTTAAATATTAAATTTTTAAGGTGCCAAAAAGAACTCTGGGAAATTGAGACATAATAACTAAAACTAAACTGATAAAATGAGTATGTAATTTAAAGTATTTAAAAAGGGAACCCTGTACACATATCCTGTTGATGGGAATGTCAGTGAGTGCAATCATTATGAAAAATAGTACAAAGATTTTTCAAAACTTTAAAAATAGAACTACCATATGATCCAACCATCTCAGTACTGCAGACACACACAAAAGAATTGAGATCAGTATGTCAAAGAGATATCTGCACTCCCATGTATGCTGCAGCCTTATCATAATAGCCAAGTCACGGAATCAACCTAAGTGCCCGTTGGAGGAATGGTTAAAGAAAATGTGCTACATGTACACAAAGGAATATAATACAGTCTTTAAAAGGAAGGAAATTCTGTCATTTGACCCAGCATGGATGAACCTAGAGAACATTATGCAACATGAAATAAGCCAGGGACAGAAAGAAGCACGTCATGATCTCAGTTATGAACAGCTGAAATTATATAAACAGTAAACCTGGCCAGGGGCAGTGGCTCATGTCTGCAATCCCAGCACTCTGGGATTTGAGGCTGAAGTGGATGGACTGCTTGAGCTCAGGTGTTTGAGACCAGCCTGACCAAGAAGCAAGATACACATCTCTATTAAAAATAGAAAAACTAGCCAGGCATTGTGGTGCAGGTCTGTAATCTCAGTTACTTGGGAGGCTGAGGCAAGAGGATTGCGCAAGCCCAAGAGTTTGAGGTTGCTGTAAGTAGTGATGATGCCCAGTATTCTACCCAGTGTGACAGACTGTCTCAATAAACAAAAAAACATAAAACGGTAGTTACCAGAGGCTAGGGGGTTTGGGGCAGATGTTAGTCAAAGGAACAAAATTTCAATTAGGCTACAGCTAATAATAATATATTTTTGAAAATTGTTAAGAAAGCAGATTTTAAACATTCTTACCACAAAAAAAGATAAGTGTGGGAGGTTAACACAAACATTAAATAGCTTGATTTAAACATTCCACAAGGTATACATATATCAAAACGTCATGTTCTGCACCATCAACAATGTATACAGATTTTACTTTCCAGGTAAAATTAAAAATGTTTAAATAAAAATATTAAAGTATTTAAATATAAAGATTACTAGCATCTGCAACTTCCTTTGAAATGAATCATAGATATAAGATGAAATGATGGGTGGATTGAGTGTTGGATAAAGGACAGATGTGATAAAGAAAATAAAACAAGATATTAATTGTACAATTAATTAAAGTAGCAGGCATATATATTGCTACAGAAAAATTAATTAAAATGGCAGGCATATATATTGCTATACAATCATTTCAACTTTTTTGTATGCTTGAAAAAGTTTCATGATCAATTGTTGGGGAGAAAATCATGAAATAAATTGTGCAATACATTAGACACCATTGTCACATTGCCATGGTCGTCACAGCATTAATAGCAGCAATGACTAACACATAGCATTTAAATTTTGATTAGTGCTTTTAAACAATGTTTCCCACATATTAATTAAATAGTCCTTCTAATGATCTCATGATGCAGGTACTGTCATTGTCCCTATTTTGCAGATGGCGAAACTAAGGCACAATGCAATTAAGTAGCTTGCCCATGGCCACGGAGCTATAAGACGACAGAACTGGGAGAAGGTGAGATTTGAACCTACATCAACTGGCTCTGGGTTCTTTTTTTTTTTTTTGCAGTTTTTGGCCAGGGCTAGGTTTGAACCCGCCACCTCCGGCATATGGGGCTGGCGCCCTACCCTTTTGAGCCACAGGCACTGCCCACGGGTTCCTTTATTTTTAATCATTTGCTGCAGGAAAAAAATGTTCTTTCAGAACAAAAAGAAGGAAATCTAAAAAGTTGCTAAAAAAACAAGACAGATTTCTAAAAGACAATTTGACTGGTTTCAGATTTCACAGCCATAAAAGCCACAAGATAAATGGGAAAAAAAAAAAAATTTTTTTTTTTTTTGAGACAGAGTCTTACTATGTTGCCCTTGGTAGAATGCCGTGGCGTCACAGCTCACAGCAACCTCAAACTCTTGGGCTTAAGTGATTCTCTTGCCTCCGCCTTCCAAATAGCTGGGACTATAGGCACCTGCCACAACGCCTAGCCATTTTTTGTTGCAGTTGTCATTGTTGTTTAGCTGCCCCAGGCTGGGTTCAAACCCACCCACCCTTGGTGTATGTGGCTGGTGCCGTAACCACTGTGCTATGGGCACCAAGCCTGGAAAAATATTTTTAAAGTTCTGAAAGAAAACAATTCTCAAATTGTGGAACTATATCTACATTGTGAAAAATAAAGTTAAAATGAAGACAAAGGACCCCACAATTTCCATTTACAGTCCATCACTGCATAAACCGCTAAAAGATATACTGTAGAAGGAGGGGAAATAAATTCAGAAATAAGAAATGAGGTGAAAAATAATAAGCAAAGCCATTGCTATGTTGGTAATCTAAATAAGATTGAAAATAGTAACATTAACATCACTGCCACCATAATAAATGATATTTTTTTTTAAATAAAGTTAAACAGAACCATGGAAAATGGAAAGTGGAAGTCATAATAAATGATTCTAAGGTCCTTGATGAGAAAGAGGTAAGATCTGTCACCAGTTAACTAGAATGTAAGTGGCTTGAACACCACCACTGGGACCACAGAACCTAGAACAGTGTCTGGTAAGAAGTTAGAAAATCAGGCTCAGTGCCTGTAGCTCAAGTAGCTAAGGCACCAGCCACATACACCAGAACCGGCAGGTCCAATCCAGCCCAGGCCTGCCAAACAGCAATGACAACTACAACCAAAAAACTCCCCAAAAATTAGCTGGGCGTTGTGGCAGGCGGCTGTCATCTCAGCTGCTTGAAAGGCTGAGGCAAGAGAATTGCTTAAGCCCAGGAGTTGGAGGTTGCTGTAGCTGTGATGCCATGGCACTCTCCCCAGCGCAACAGCTTGAGGCGCTGTCTCAAAAAAAAAAAAAAAAAAAAGTTAGACAATCAAAATAAACCCAGAGAAGATAGAAAGGAGGAAATAAATTCTGATATGACCATATAAAGGAATACTATTTAATCATTTTTAGTGTGGATTTGATGCCTTGTTTATGACAAGGAAAAAGGTAGATAATACATTGAATGAAAATACGAAGTAATCAAATAAAATGTATGGAATGTAAAAGAAATTGGTATTTTTCTATGCATATCTATAGATACAGATATATAGCTACATAAATGACTATACTTAGATGAAAACAGCTACATATAAATACAGAAGAGAGAAAAAACTTAAAGTAGAAATATGTTAAAAGATTTAAGTTTGAGTAGTGATTGATAAAAGCTGAAATTTGAGATTACCTTAGTTATTTTTAAATGTCCTTACTTAAGTGCATAATGAAAATTGTTATAATAAAAGCACAAATATCAATAAATTAACAAATCAGAAGGCTATTTTATAGAAAAAGCATAACAGAATTAACAGCAATTTAATTATCCCAGTTATTTACATCCATTAAAAAAAGTTTAAGTACTCAGCTTCGGCATCCAAGCAGCAGGCACTAGAATTGCAGAGATAGTACCCTGCAAAGAAACCAGCCACTTTAAATAGAATCCTGTAATTTCAGGCTCACTAAATAGAAACCAATACCCCATCTTCCTAAGAATGTAAAAATCAAGAACATACATTCTTTTTTCCGAAAGTAACACAAAACCTTCTTTCGTAACAAATAATTTGTGTGATCCCTATCCAAGAGTGAAATATAATATTAAAATAAATAATCCACACTTGAAATTTCTGAATGTGTGTGTTAACAGCACAAAGATTGTTCATAATTTCAATCTATTTGATTCTTAAGGCATTGAAGTAAAAATATTGTGGGACAGAGGAAGGGGAAGGGGGCTTGATAAGAAGCATTCTGATTTAGAACCACAGAGAGGGTACTGGCCCTGCCAGTTCCTCTTATAAACTGTACAATGTTGGGAAAGTCACTTAATATCTCTGGATTCAGATTTTTTTATTAAATCATAACTGTGTACATTTATGGGATACAATGTGCTGATGTGATATATAACGTGGAATTCTTACATCAAACTAATTAACATAACCATCACTCACTTACTTATTTGTTGTGGTCAGACATTTATATTCTACTCTTAATAGTTATGAAATGTATCATTACATTGTGCACAATAGGTGAGGTCCCACCAAATACCCTCCCTCCTCCTGCCCCCTCCTGTCCCCTCCCCTCTCTCTCCTCTTCCTTCCTTCTTTCTGAACTATAGTTGTGTTTTATCATTCATATGAATGTGTAGGTGATTATATATTGGTTTCATAACAGTATTGAGTACATTGGATACTTTTTTCCTCATTCTTGAGATACTTTACTAAAAAGAATGTTTCAGTTCCATCCATGTAAACATAAAAGATGTAAAGTCTCCATCCTTTCTCTGGCTGCATAGTATTCTGTGGTATATATATAACACAATTTGTTAATCCATTCATGGATCAATGGGCACTTGGGCTGCTCCCAAGCGGATTCAGATTTTAAAACACTTCTAGGAAGTGTGGACAAACTAATATTTAACAGGAAGTATGGACAAACTAATATTTAAACTCCTGGGTAAACCAAATATCCCTTGAATCTGTAAACCAAGAGAAAGGTCATATCTCTGAATTGTTTTACAGCTAAAAGCACATCTTGTTTTTTTTTTTTTTTTTTTGAGACAGAGCCTCAAGCTGTCACCCTGGATAGAGTGCCGTGGCATCACAGCTCACAGCACCCTCCAATTCCTGGGCTCAAGCGAGTCTCCTGCCTCCGCCTCCCAAGTAGCTGGGACTGCAAGCGCCCACCACAACGCCCGGCTATTTTTTGGTTGCAGCCGTCATTGTTGTTTGGGGGCCCGGGCTGGATTCGAACCCGCCAGCTCAGGTGTATGTGGCTGGCGCCTAAGCCCGTTGAGCCACAGGCGCCGAGCCTAAAAGCACATCTTAAGGTGGGAGACTTAAGGACAGCTCACAGCATAACTGAGATCAATAAAATAAAATTCAAAATAGACTATTTTCTCAAGTTTCTCACCTATGATTTAATATTAACAGAAAACTGAAACCCATGAAAATATTTGTCTTTGTTGATCAGCCCTCCACCTTTTAAATCATACACATATTTTCTAATAAATACATGACATGCCTAGTTGGAGACTTACACAGAAGGAAAAAAAATAGGTGCAATATCTAGATATAAGCACTATACTATAGCTTTGAAAAATAAAGTTTTTTGTTTTTTTTTCAAACAAGTGTAGAAAATTAGAAGGATAATACAAAGGTAGAAAATGAAAACTTTAACAAGTGACTTCTAAAATCTTCCTGGTATGGTGTCTTAAACACAGAAAACACTCCATAAATGATGAATAAATGAACGAATAAACAAAAGAACGAACGAATGAATGAATGAATGAAGCTTACCTCTTTCATGTTAAGTCTCAAAATCACAAGTCTATAAAATACCTGTTTTTTATGGAAGTCCTTTAGGGCCGTTTCATAGCCTTCCTCCAGTCTACTGAAGGCTATTCCTACATCTGTAGTCCACCATATTTGCAAACTGGTTAGTGCAATTTGAGCTGGGAAATCAAAAATCCATAGTTCCCTGGGTTTTTCTTCATAGGCCACTATGGCTTCTGTGATAGAATGACGCACTGTCTCTTGCATGGTCTGTTCAAGTTGCAGAAGCCATGTTTCCACCTTTTGAAGCAAATTGAAATGTTATAACACAGGCTTAACTATAGAAAAAGGATAATTCCATCCTCCCAATAGCCTGAAAGCTATGTGGAAAATAAAGCCTTGGGTGGATTTATTTCAAACCTATGCAGAAAACTATGAGAGGGATAACTCAAGGAGGAAGTTGAACAACTGATGGATGGAGTCTTTCTCCCAGGGATACTGCTCATCTTATTTTACCTTCCAGCTGCCTAATATACCTTCCATAGTCTAAGCAGGGAATTCATTCTTAGTTTAAAATACTAGAAGATTCCAGGCCAACATCCCTCTCTGGTAACACAGAGTGTTTTGAGAAACCAAATTTCACAGCTACCTATAGAGATGTGATTCATTTTCTAGAGCTTTAGGGATAATAAAATATTGATTTAAAATATATATATATATTTTCTGGTAAATTTTAAATCTACTGACAATTATCTAAAAATCTTCCTAGTTCTTAGTCTTAAGACAAAGTGTTTTCAGCAAATATCTTAATTATATTCCCCACTGATTCTAATCTTCACACTTGTCAGAAATTAGACAGCAGGAGAGTATAAGAGAGAGGACAACTGCTGGCTTGGGAAAATTAATCTTTTTTAAAAATTTCAAGTTGATTTTGCAAATATATCTTAGTCAATTTTCCATCCTATTCAATGTATTTTGTTATAGTAATCCATGTATCTTTTTCCAGGGAATGATATCCCAGAATTAAAAGATACATATACTGTTTGCCTATAATTGACCATAGGAATTTATTCTAGGAAAATGCCTAGAATAAATAGCATAATATATAAACTCCAAGGACCACATGGGATGCTGAAGATGTTACAGCTTATTCCTTTCCCCACCCTTGTGAAGATAGCAGCAGTATTCCCCTTTTCTTAAGCATTGGGAAAGAGTGATATGTGGTTAATTAACTGACAACTCTCTCTCCTGAAAAAAAAAGGAAGCATGTCCCTAAAAATGACCCCCAAATCTCTTATTGAGCCCTTCTCTGGCTTCTTAGCTGTGCCTTGTTAACATGCATGAATTCAGGTTCACCTGACGAGATTGGAGTGTTCTAAGGGAACACTAATCAAAGGGATCCTATATCTCTGCCTTAATCACTAGGCACAACTTTTAATGTCACCATTCAACCAGTTCTCTCATTATTTAAACATTTCCCACATACTCTGGAATCCATATTTGAAAATGGCCACTTGTCCTTAAGAACTTTCTAGATCATTTGGGAAAACCAAACATGTTTATGTCAATACATCAGATCACGTTCAGATGACTATCTATCATAGCAATCTAACTCAGTACGACATAAGAAAAAGACTGCTGAGGTGCTCACGGGACCCTTCCATTTTTGGTATTTCACAACCAACCCTCTATAGGAACCTTACCACTTCCCGTTATCACTAATTATGTGTATATCCATTTTCTCAATGAGCCTAAGAACTTCTCAAAGACATATTGCTTATTTTTGAGTCCCCTAAAGCCTAACTTAGCATCTGATGCATAGAAGGTATTCAATACTTGCTGAATAAAAAAGAAGTAGACTAAATTGTGAGGAATGATAGGAGTGCAGAAAAAGGGGAAGACTTTAAAACCTTCTTTTTATAAAACAAAGACAATTAGAGGATGATGTGTGTATGTTCACAAGTCTCTACCATAAGTTGCTTATACTGAATAAATGAGAGTGCTATAAAAACTTTCAATATCAGGGGTTCTGGCTAGAACACACATCCATCATGTGGGCCGTCCCCTCCAGGCACTGTGCCAGTCAGCCAGCAGTCGGCTAGGAGGGAACAGACAGCAACACAGTTTTGTCAAGATAGTTTATGGCAACTTTTTCTAATCATTATAATAATATCCTAAAAACCCAAGAGATCAAAAAATATATTCTAATCAAAGCATTCCACCATCTGCTTCTCCTTCATTTGGCAAGGTTTTTCTGGTACAATATTAAATAGTAACAGAAAGGAGGAAAGAAAACCCTTGCAAAATAAGGTTGTGGTCACGTTTCTGCAAGAAACACTTTAATGAACCGTGCCCCAACTCAAATGGTTCTCTGATAGAAGCTATTCTCCCAGTCACTCTGTGCATTAACCCAAGCTATGCATGTGTCATCATTAAAAGATGTAGTTTCCCTAAATCAGAGGTGAGGAACCTGTAGCCTTATGGCCACACGTGGGCTTTTAGATCTTTAAGTGTGGACTTCTTTAAAATTTGAATTCAGTCAAAAGGATGCACTTAAGGATATAGAAGGCCGTCCGTGGCCTTAAGTCAGCAGGTTCCCTACCCTGCCCCAAATCATCTGAACACACCTAGAGTGCTCTCAAATCATTACGAGCCATTCTTGTGGATTACTGTTAAGAATATTTTTGAGGTATTTGGCTATGAAAGAAGAAGCTATACTATCTCAACGCTCTGTGTACATGATAGTTAGAGGGCCTGGCACCAGCTTGGTAGACTCAATTCTATTTACAAGAAGCCACTTAGAACATTCACAATGGAATACTGAACCACAAGCCTCTTTAAAATATGCCTTATCACAAGCTGCTTCTTCCCTACCACCCTTCTTTGTGTTCTCTGCACAGTGGCAAAAACAGAATTTTGTAGCGGACTCAGCCACTGGGCTGCATTTGCTACTAATTCTGGGGCTACTCTTTCAATCTGTAACAGACCTTTCTGTCGAGTTTAGCTCCTAGTATCTCTGAGAGCCAGGAATCTCTGAGCACAAAATTAACCAGACATGAGCTAATATTTTTCTTGCTTAATTCCACCTTCAAAGAGTATCCTGAAAATACACCCCAAGCATAGAAAACTCACAATCAAATCTTACTTGGCCTATGCATTCACACTCAGCTTGGAATGGGACATACTCCTTTTCTTTGCTGTACATTCCAACTGCTCTGTGTGCAGAAACATCTGGGTTTTCTCCAAATTGCAGATCTGTGATGCTGTCAAAAAGTTTGGCAAGGTGACGTGTTACCTACAACAAGAACATTAGAACAAATAAGAGCATTTCTTAGCTTGAGTATGCTCTGGTAACCTTGAGATGATGCTATATGAAGCTTTATGAAGTCATAAAACTTTCTTTACATAATTACAGTGTTGTCTCAAAATAACAGTCACTTTTAAGATGTCAGAGCTTGAAATGACCTTGATGGAGCCAGGTGCTCTGGTCACATCATCACATGTTGGCAGGTGAATGCTTACCATGCAGAGTGACCTGCTTTCTACATGAAGACTGGGGACTAACTGACTTCCCTTCTGTGCCATATCCCTGTGAGCAGTCATGCTGCTGGGATCTCTGGAGTCAACTTTTTAAAATTCAAATTTATGTCATTAATTTACTGTATTAAAATGCTAAAATATCTGAAATAAGAATGTACATTAGATAAAATTTTACACTTTTCAGGGGTCTGATGTTATCACTTGATACTTTGGTGAGCCCCTGGCATCCTTGGTGTAAAATATAAGGAAGGTGAATAAGATTTTCTCATTTTTGTTGATAGGCAAATTGAAGCTAAAATAAAGGTTAAGTTCTTCTGGCATCATAACCTCTTGCATCCTAAGATTTATATTCTTCAAAAGAAGTCCCAATAAATAGCACATCAAACTCTATGCAGGTTCTAGACAATTAGGAAAAAACATTGACAAACAAAATTAAAGTGAAAGACTCCCATAATCTCAGTATTTGTTTTGTTAGAGTTTGAAGAGTTCAAACACAACCTCAGAATTAGTAACACTTATCCATCCAGTCGCATCAGCCATATCAGAATAGGCCTCTCCCCACTACACACTCCCAGGAGCCCCCACCACACGCCCATAGGAGCACCACCTTTTGTCTTTGCCACAGAGAAAGGAAAAGGAAGACCTCACGAAAAAAAGGAGAAAGACTCTCAACAAGTAAGTTACTCTGTTGCCTTTCTTGGAGTAGACTGAGTAAAGGGCAGAGATCAACCCAGAACCAGTATGAGGACTGGGGATAAGTGTTCCCTCCTTACACAGAGAGCAAATGAAAGCTGCTAAATGAACTACGTTTTGTGCTTCCTCAGAAACTTAAAACACAGAATTACCAACGATCCAGCAAGTCCACTTCTAGGTATGTACCCAAAAGAGTTGAAAACAGGGACTCAAAGAGATATTTGTGCATCCATTTTCGTAGAAGTATTGTTTACACAGCCAAAAGGTAGAAACAACCAAAATGTTCATCAACCAATGAATGGATCAACAAACTGCAGTGTATGCATGCAATGGGATAGTGTTCAGTCATAAAAGGAATGAAGTGTTGGTACATGCTGAACGTAGAACATAGGTGAACCTTAAAAACATCAAGCTAATTGAAAGAAGCCAGTCACAAAAGACCACATATGGTATGATTCCATTTACATGAAATATCCATTAATAGGTAAATCCATAGATAACAGACAGTGAATTGATCGTTGCTGGGGATGGAGAAAGAGGCTATGAGAAGCAACTGCTTAATGGATAAGGGTTTTATTTGGGGGCAATGAAAATGTTTTGGAACTAGACAAGAGGAGTTAGAACAAACATGATGAACGTACAAAACGCTATCAAATCGTTCACCTTAAAATGTTTAATTTTCTTTAGAGAAGGTTCTATTCATGTCTCTTGCCCAGTCATATATGGGATGGTGGGTCTTTTTTGTTGATTAATTTGAGTTTTCTGTAGATCCTAGTTATCAAGCTTTTGTCTGATTCATAAAATGCAAGTATCTTTTCCTATTCTGAAGGTTGTCTATTTATCACAAAATCTCAAAGCTACAGATGCTGGTGTGGATGCGGGGAGAAGGGAGCACTTTCACACTGCTGGTGGGACTACAAACTAATACAACCTTTCTGGAAGGAAGTATTAGAAGAACTCAGAAGTAGAGGTCTAAAAGCATCAAAGAACTCAAATTAGACCTCCCATTTGATCCTACAATCCAATTACTAGACATCTACCCAGAAGAAAAAAAATCCTTTTATCATAAGGACATTTGCACTAGACTGTTTATTGCAGCTTAATTTATAATCGCCAAAATGTGGAAACAGGGTGGTGCCTGTGGCTCAGTGGGTTGGGCACCGGCCCCACATACCAAGGGTGACGGGTTCAAACCCAGCCCTGGCCAAATTGCAACAACAACAACAACAACAAAATAGCCGGGCATTCTGGCAGACGCCTGTTATCCCAGCTACTCAGGAGGCTGAGGCAAGAGAATCACCTAAGTCCAGGAGTTGGAGGTTGCTATGAGCTGTGATGCCACGGCACTCTACCAAGGGTGAAAAAGGGAGACTCTGTCTCTATTAAAAAAAAAAATACATATATATATATATATATATATATATATATATATATATACACACACACATACACACACACACACACATACATATATGGAAACAACCTAAATGCCCACCAACCCAGGAATAGATTAACAAGCTGTGGTATATGTATACCATGAAATACTATTCAGCCATTTAAAAAGATGGAGATTTTATATCTTTTGTATTAACCTGAATGGAAGTGGAACACATTCTTCTTAGTAAAGCATCACAAGAATGGAGAAGCAAGAATCCAATGTACTTTATTCTAATATGAAGGCAGTAGATGAGCTAATAGAAGGGGGGTATTACAAGGGGAATAAGAGAGTGGGGAGAGGGGAGAAGAGAGGGGGTAGGGCATACCTCTTGGGGATGGGACATACTTATAAGAGGGACTTTCACAAATGCAATCAGTGTAACCTAATTCTTTGTACCCTCAATGAATCCCAAACAATAAAATTTTAAAAAGAAGAAGAAGAACGCTAGCAAAAAAGAAAAAAAGGAAAGAAAAATCTGGTCTCAACTCTCATTTCATGGTGGAGTGTGGGCCCAGGCCCTGCGGGAGGAGGTGCTGGCCTTGGGGGAGGATTCACTAGCCACGAGCCACAGTGCTCGGCCAGCAGAGCTCTGCTGTGTACAGAGTGGCATTTCCTGTCCCAGGGCTGGCACAGACACAGCTGCCAAGAGGCTGCTGGCTCCTTCCTCTCCGTTTTCCAGGAACAGTGACTCTTTCTGCATCCATTACCTTCCTTAACAAATGAGAAGCATACCGTTCAAGTGTTTCTTCCTGGAACTGGGAGGAGACTCCAGGGCCAGGAAAGTTTCCAGGGACCAGCCCTAGGGTTGAGCCTGAAAAGGAATGAGGAGCTGACGGTCAGTCCCTCCCTTTCCACAGAGACCAGTCAAGTCCAGGCCTGCCCTGGACTGTGTGCAGGTGGCCCCTCTGGGAATGAGAAGAGCACTTTCCCTCCCAGGTAGCAAGTGGTGGTGGGAGGGAGGGAGGCAGGAGGCAGCTAAGATGCTAGATGGCTTTGTCTGTCTGCAGCCAACCCTGAGGGGCAGAGGCGAGGCGACAACCTGAGCCCGAGACTAGTGACCAAAAACACCAGAGGAATGGATTGGGCCAGCCTCTTTAGAAAGCATCCAGGGGGAGCCAGGGGAGCAGGTCAGTTGACATTTAGGAGTGAAACAGAAGATAGGATTTCTCAAGAGCTCACAGTGGGCATCTTCTCCTCTGAGTCTCTGAACCTATGAGCAAGGTTCTCTCACACCCCCACTTCATTGTTGCGGTCAAAACAATAGCCACTGGTTCCACTGCAAATATCACTCAGCCCCACTGGAGAAAGGCAAACTCTAGGCCTGAGAAAAAGAAAACCCATCCAACAATTTGGATGAGGGTGGGGCAAAGGAGTGGGTTTAGGGACCAGGGATATCTGCACAAGCCTGGCTTGAAATGTTCACTCTGAGAGTAGCCCCTTTGGGTGAAAGCACTGAGTAACCCCGTGAGAAAGCAGGAGGCAGGAGGGTGAGGAAAGCAAGCTCTTCTAGTGCCCTGGCAGGATGAGCACCCCCAGATACACTGTCTGCCCTTCCCTGGCAGAGCTCCAGGGCCCCTGGGCTTAGGTCCGGGAACAAAAGGTAGAGTCTGACTCAGCAGTATGGGGGCCACAGGAAAAACCCAAGGAGGCCCTCCAGTGGGGAGGACCCGGGTGGGTTTTCTTTCAACCCAATCATTAAGTGGCTTCTTAAAAATCTCAGAATGCACTTTATGAGCCTAGGATCAGCAGACAGGGTGAAGGTCAGAGCTGTCAGCTTACACTGTCAGCACATTTACTATTTCAGCAGTTGCCATGGTACAGGAAAAAGTTAATAAGGAAATGAGATTGCAGGAGCAACCTATTTCATTGCAACGCAGACTTCATTCAGAGAAGCCCTGGTCTTAATACACTAGAGTAATGGCTTTAATGGCCCTGACTCCTACATCTACAGCCAACATCCACAGCCATTGTTGGGTTGAGATTGCCATGGGACTTTGCAGTTCCTCTTGCTAAAGAGCGGAAGACTATATTTCTACCCTTAAGTCTGGGTTGGTCCATGATTGGCTTTGGCTAAAAGAATGCAGGAGAGGTGACATGACAGTGTGTCATTTTTGAGCCCAAGCCTGGAGGCCTTGTGCCTGTATCACTGCTATGAGAAGACGCCCAACCTAGACTGCTGAGGATGAGAGAAACGAAGAGCAGAGCCCAGTCACCCATGCAGCCTGGATGTAGCCATCCTAGGTCAGCCAACAGCCAGCCACCCCCAGAAATGTGAGAACCCAGACAAGAGGGGCAGAACCATGGGCCTCCCTGCAGCTGCCCCCTTGCCTACAACCAACAAGCAGTTATTTCGTGCCTTTGAGTTGTTTGTAACACAGCGTTATCCGTTATCGGTAACCCATTGGTAACCTGTATAATAAATTCATTGTTTTCACCTGATAGTTGGCCTTGAGCAAATGCTCACGGCCAACTATAAACTGGGTTGATTCTTCATCCTAAGTATGGATTTCTAAGAAAACTTAGCCAAAACATACTTAGAGAGAAAAGGCTATTTATCAGCTCCTAAATTTCAAATTAAGGCTAAGATGCTTTTTCCTCATTCAGAGAAAATGCATGACCTACAGAATCATTTATTATATTCATTAAATAGTCTTAAAATAAATTGGACTTCCAGCTCATCTCTGCTTCCTTTCTTTCCTCTACTTAAATTATACTAAAGATGTTTAAAAAGGGAAAAATACCAAAAAAAAGATGGGGAGAATGAAAGAGAAGACAGCAAATAAGCTTTTTAGAAAATGTTTGAAAAATAAGAAAAAGATGGACAATTGATAAGTGACTTAAATTTTAGCTTTGTCTCTCTGCAAGTACCTATAAGGACTAAACAAACCAATTTGTGTGTTAAAACCCCATGAAGTCTTAGGAGTTGGAGATACCAGGCACTCCTGAAGGCAGTGGTGCTGGCAGAGCTGGAAATTGATGGCAAGTTGTGCTCAATGACAGTGGGAGAATAAATGAAGAGAGAAGAAAGATGGCATCCACGAAATGGGAGAGCCAACAGAGGAGAGAGGCCCCGAAAATAAATAAAATCCACCAGCAGGGTGTCTGAGGGAGAGCCAGGACAGGAGACTCAGAGGCCACCCAGTTCAGACTGGAGGCAAAGGCAAAGAGCTCCAGGGGGGCTGTTTCCATGGGGGGAAAACTGCCCTGCTATCTGATGTGTTTAATCATATTTAAAACAGTTTGACAATTCGTTTAGAGAATTTAGAGACAAATTAATGATAGGAATATATTAATAGAAAACCAAGCAAACAACAAGAAAGACACAATTATTAACTACAAGAAAAACTGAAGTTGGCTCAGTGCCTGTAGCTCACTGGTAAGGCGCCGGCTGGCAGGTTCAAACCCTGCCCAGGCCTGCTAAACAACAATGACAATAACAACAACAAAAATAGCCAGGTGTTGTGGTGGGCACCTGTATTTCTAGCTATTTGGGAGGCTGAGGCAAAAGAATTGCTTAAAACCAAGAGTTTGGGGTTACTGTGAGCTGAGACAACAAGGCACTCTACCCAGGGCGTAGTGAGACTCTGTCTCAAAAAAAAAAAAAAATTGAAGTTGTAAAAGAAATACTGCACACTGCATGGCTCAGCTGCAAATGACATTCAAATGGTCATAACACTGAATATTGATACTAGAAAAGTTTGGGATTGATCCAGATGGGGAGAGTGGGGGAGGAGAATGTCCCTGTGTATGCGAGTTAAAGTCTATCATGAAAAGCCAATAGATAATGTTTAAAATTGAAAAAACATCAGAAAGCAAAGGTATAATCATAGTATTCTAAAACATAGACATGAAAAATACAGAGAAAATAGTTTTAAATGATGCCTCAAGGAAGCAGGAGGCCTCCTGGAGAAGAGTAAGGTAGGAGTTTACTTTTCCTCTAGGAAAAGCCTTGAATATCTGTTAGCTTTCGAACAGTATATATATATACATATATACGCATGCATGTGTGTGTGTATATATATATACATATATATATACACACATATATATATAGCCTGTAGCATCTGTATATTGTGTATGTACATATATCACTGTGATAAAGTTTTAAACTTTAAAAATCAATTGAGGGCCACGTGTATTAAAATTACAGAATGTGATCTGTATTCATTAAGCAAACATGTATTAGCCACCTAGAGAAAAAACAGAGCAGGGAATGTTCCCCCACCTCCTCAGGCCCCTTCCCAGTGGGGATAGGCCTACTAAGTGACAAGGACCCAGAGCACACATGAGTAAGCACAGGGGCTGCAATGGTGCTGCACCAGGACAGCTTCATAGAGGCAGTGAAGCAAATTTTCTTCTACTTACCTGCCTCTTAAGCAAAGAACTGAAAATCTTCTCCCCAGCTGTATCACCTTCTTAACACATCTTATACAAAAGTGAGGGAAGATTGTCATCATTGTCATGTGGAGCAGCATCGACAGGCTAAACAGCTCTTCAGCTCTAAGAAGCTATTCAAAAGTGGAGAGGTAGTGAGTTCCCAAACACAGGGGGATGCAGGCTGAGCCTTGGGGGTCTGAGGATATTTATCAGAAGGCCTAGGGAAAGGTGGGTGGGGGATACTGCCTGGATGAGAGGCTGGACTTCTGGGTCCCAGGACTCTGTGGACTGCAGGAGAGCACACCACACCCAGAGCAGCCTACCTCTGCCCTCCCTGACAGCACAACAAGTTCACAAGATGAGCTGAGGCCTTGACCTGGAATCATGGCAGATCCAGTGTAACATCCCAAAGCAGTTCTCTGGCTCATTTCAAAATCAGACATCCTCCAATCGATCCCTCCTGGAGAGCTGTCAGGCTAGTGTCAGCCGAGAGGAGGGAAGCAATTCATTTGCTGGGTCTGACTGCAGCTAAATGAAATCAAAGACAGAGAGGGCACCTTCTACCAAGGAAGGAGCCCTTCACTCAGGGCAGCCACAGGCAGCCACAGACAGAAGCTGGGGGTGCGGGGGCGGTGAAGAAAAATAGAGACCTGGAAATTCTCAAAGCTACCCCTCCTCACATCACAGATGGGGAAACCAAGGCACAGAGAGAGTAGGCTATTTGCTCAAGGTCACACAGCAGTATAGGGGAAGACCCCAACCTAGAATAGTAAGACCCAGCATTTGCGGAGCACTTATAGTTGCTGAGCATTGAACATGCATATAATCCTTCTATAACCCATGAGATTAGAATCCTCATATATTATTTGACATCTGCATTTTTGAAGATGAAGAAACTGAGGCTCAGAGATTTAACTAAGTAGTCCACTACCATAAAACTCTAGTATGCAGGGAACCTGGAACTCAAACACCACCTGATTTCTAAGCTGTGGGTATTACCACTCAGTGACACTACCTCTTGGAGATGGACCCAAGGGCCCCCATTTCAATCCAGAGCTGGCCCACTCCCCCTCGATGCACACAATGGTGCCCAAAACCTGCCTGTGCCCTCCTGCTGGGGAGTGTACCTGTTTTTCCCTTCCTCTGTCTCTCTCTGTGGGTAATCTGTATCTCTATCTTTGTCTCCCCCTATGTCTCTGTCACTGCTTCCCTGTGTATATGGGGGTCTGTCTTTGCTTTGTGTGTGCATGTCTCTAGGTCTGTCTGTAGCTCTCTGAACAATGGAGGAACAGACTTCCACAGTGGGTGGGTAGGTGGGTGGATGGATGGGTGATGGATGCACAGGAAAACACCTCCATCTACAAACAACAAACCTGGTAATGAGCAAGCACATCCCAGCCCAGGCATCTCTGGCAGCCAAGTCTCACAGAGGCATTGATCTGTCTCCTTTCTAATGCCCTCCTTCCCCAAGGCCTGCACATTCCATTTCCGTCTTAACCCAAAGCTGCTTCCCCAGGGCTTGGTGGCTTGTATCCAGTTTTATTGTTGATACAGATCTTTATCTGCCCCAGGCTTATAACTGACATTTAAATTACTCTGCAAACAATGAATCGATATTTATGGATTCCTGGACCAATGCATTTGCCAAACCTGATGTCCTGAGTTTCTTCCAGGCCAAAGGGGGAGATAAGTCAAGGTCAAGGCTTCTTCTAATTAAAAATGGGGGAAGATGGATCTGCCTTCAAACAAAGGTCTCAGATTAGGATAGAGCTGAGACTAACTGGACTGAGGTGGTCCCCCCACTGGAAATTCAAATCACTTCACACACACACTTAGTGAGCATTTCCTGTGTGTACAAAGCATCACGCTAAGCCTGTATGAGTAACAGGATAAATAAAATCAGATCCTATTTTTTAAGGGAGGAGAGAGAGGCTCACATCGGTAACTAGGAGCAGTTGGTACCAAGGGCTGAAAGAGAGAGCCAAGCAGAGTCCATGGGAGATAAAGAAGAGAAAAAGGAATTCTAACAAATGGAACTTCTTGGGAGGCTCCGTGGAGGAGGCAATGCATTTCAGAGTAGGGGAACAGCTAGGACCAACAAGACCTGAAGGTACCAAACAGGTTTTTAGGAGTAGAAGAAGAGGTTAACAGGAAAATGTCCAAAAAAAGGTAAACTAAACCCTGAGACTAGAAAACTCTGTATATGAAATCGAGGTATATATGGTTTTCCTTCTGCCAGCAAAGGGGAGCCATCAAAGTATTTTTAGAAAGGGAGGCCATAGAGTGATTCTCCATAGAGCTATTCTCTGGGGAGCTCCCTGGGAGCAGGGGATGCATTGGGAAGCAGCAAGAAGTGTAGCCTTACACCAGAAAGGGTGGCGCATTGGCCAGCAGGGCACTCCCACATGGAATCCCACCATCCCTGGGCCTCACTCCCCAGGGCACAGCAGGATGACTGGGCCATTTTTTCCTCCATCTTTTAAACGTGGCCCTTGCCTGCCTCAAGATAAACAACAAACATGAGACTGATGCTTCTGGGGTCTCTTTGGTGCTGTGAGTTATGGAGGTGGCCTTAATCACAGAGGCCAAACCATTTATCACCCTGGTGAATGTAAGCTCTGGTTCCAGGAAAAAAGACAAGCAATCTTTTGTCCCTGCATCAGCACAGACATACATTCCCAGGCAGCTGATTTATTTGTCCAGCTGCCCTCACCCACTCAACTTCAGAGACAAGTGAGCTAAAGCTTCGCCAACAGCACCTTTCCCTGTTTAGAGCTATATCTGGGCAGTGGGGAGCAGCAGGGAGCTCCTGGAACTTAGGGAGGTCATTCAGGATCTGAAGGAGATACAAGACACTTCTGGAGAGGTCAGCAGGAGAAGCTCCTGGGAGGGCTGATTTATCCATTAGGCACAGTATGCATGGAGCCAAGGGCCACCTTGCATTTTAATTCCTTTTAGAACCAGAAAAAGAAAATGAATGTAATCCAGTATGGATTCTGCTCACCTTCCTGCCAAAGCAGCTATAAAATATAATTGTGTATGTATATAATTTTGCATCTACAATGTAATTATGTTATTTCATATATGATATGAAATTTAATATATATACACATATATACACACACACATATATATAAAATATGATATGATGGAGGAAGGGGCCCATAAAAGGAAATACCTCAGGGCCCATGACATCTAGGCACTAAATTTCAATAATCTCTCAGTGAGAATGAAAAAATCCAAGCAGAGCTGGGACAAACCCTACCTCCATTAATCAATGGCTCTAATTTTCTTTCTGAAACTCAGTTTCCTCATCTATGAAACCTTACAGGTGGGTTGAGAAGGTCAGAGGTGTGCACAGTATCTAGCAGAAAAGTACCTACAATTATTACCTGTTGGCCCAAGCTCAATTAGTGGTCCATCTTCCCTGAGAAGTTTCCCTGATCATGCCAAGACTCCACATTGCCTCTTCCTGAAGGTCTGGCACTGTTGGCTGCAAAGAGACCCCAAGAGCCTCGGCTTTTTTCTGTAGTTCTCTGCTGGGCTAGATCCAGGCCTTGCCCACCAGGGGCTAGGTGTGTGTGTTGGGGGGGTGTCAAAGGAGGCTGTCCCCAGGCTGAGCCCAGGGACCTCATGCACATACTCAGTTTCCCACAGCATGTGACACTGAGCTACACCCTGGATGTGTTCAGCGACCATTAGTCAGTTGAAGTTCTCTAAATTGTGGGTTGAGGCTACCTGTAGTTTTCTGTTTTTACCTGTGTTTTAAACTCTAACAATTGATAAGTCATTGTTCCATTCAAACCCCTCCTTATGGCTACATGCTTGGGCCTGCTCAACCTGCCAAACTTACCTTGCACCACTCTCCCTCCCCGGCACACAGACCTCAGGATCTTTGCACATGCTGTCCTCTGCTCCAGGAGTGTCCTTCTCCCCACTGTTTGCATGGCAGGTTCCTCATTATTCTAGAGTCACTTAGACATTACCACCACAGGGAGGTCTTCCCTGGCAAACTTCCTAAAGCAAGTCTTTCCATTGTTTCTTTTAGCACTGAACCTGACCATTTTCTTCATGGTATTCACAAGTTTTGTCGCCTCTTTCAATATAGGTAAGTCCCTTGAGAGTAGCAACTTGACCGATTTAAATCACTGCTATATTGACAATGCCAAGCACAGGGCTAGACTCTCCAAAATACTTCTTAAGTTAATAAATAAGTAGATGAGTAAATTAACTATCTTATTAAAAAAAATATTGAGCAGGCCAGGCACGGTGGCTCATGCCTATAATTCTAGCACTCTGGTAGGCTGAGGAGGGTGGATTGCCTGAGCTCAGGAGTTTGAAACCAGCCTGAGCAAGAGCGAGACCCCATGTCTAAAAACAATAGCCAGGCAGGATCCAGTCTACTTGGGAGGCGGAGGCAAGAGGATCACTTGAACCCAAGAGTTTGAGGTTGCAATGAGCTATGATGACACAGCACTCTATAAAGAGTGACAGAGTGACACTCAGTTTCAAAAAAAAAAAGAAAAAATATTGAGCGCTTACTCTACACTGGTTAGGGACTGAGGGACCATCAGAGGTTTCTGTCTCCCTATCTGCCCTTTGTGTTAGCAAGTTGCCTCTCAATCAACAAGAATAGCCAGGTTTGGGTGAGTAGAAGGCAGTGACCATTAAGTGCAGGGAGTAGGGACCCCTCCAGTGATGCCTGAGGGCAGAGCTCCCCTGTGGCAAACTCCAAAGACACTGAGAGATCCAAACCTAAGACACCTCACTCAAGGAGGTGCTCCCCCAATAGCAGACACCAGACAAACTGAGGGTCTTTAACGTAGGCCTTCCCTGCACAGAATATCCCCCTGGGATTTTTACCAGACTTCACCAGAACCCAGGCTAAGCTGATGATTATATTCCTATTTGAACAGTTTGCATGTTAAAAGATAAATACCAATATTTATTAAGCTCCTATGATGTGCCAGACGCTGTGCTAAGGTGGAATGCACAAAACCAGCTACTGTCTGCTTGTAGTAAACAAAGAATATAGAAGACAGATAAACAGCAACAAAAAAATTTAAAGGGCAGGATGTCCAGAATCCCAGCTCTAGAAAGAACCTTAAACTCACAACTAGTATGCATCAGAATCATGTGAGCGACCTTCTCACCCTTCTCTGAGTTACCAGACACCCAGCTACCACAAAGCAAGGTGGCAGGAGCACAGGAGGCTAGGTCGGGGGGAGGAGGGTGGGGACTCATGGGGACGCCTGCCTGCCCCACCCAGCCCAGGGACAGGACTGTTCTCAGGGCTCTCTCTCATTACCTTTTCTTCTCCCTCTCTCTCCTCCCACCTAGCTGACCTATTCTGCAGGAATGGGAGTGGTGGTAGCTTCAGCAGGCCTGGGCCCACCCCTGACCTTATGGGTAGGGCAGATGGCACCTAGCACAGTACCCAGGTCTCAGAGACAAAGGCAGCACTCAGCATGTGAGCCTCTTGCCCAGACTGGCTGTCAGCTAGTGTGGTGTGGTGTGGGTGTGTGTATGTGTGTGTGTGTGTGAGAGAGAGAGAGAGAGAGAGAGAGAATATGTACTGTGAATAAGTGTGCAAATATATACTCAAGAGTGGGAATGTTGTTTGTGACCATACATGAATGTGTGGATGTGGGTGAATGTGCCTGTGAAGGGTGTGAATGCATATGGCTGTGTGTGTGAAGATGGGCTGCATACATGTGCACAAGTGTGAGCGAGCAAGCATGTAACAGAGAGTGTGAGTGTGCGCCGTTAGCCCCAGCTGGGCCCCTGGCTCCCTCTGCCCTGCCTCCCTGGAAGGAAGCTGCGGGGAAGGGGCCAGATGGTCTCCTCTGACCTGCTATTTATCATCCCGGCAAAAGCTTATTCAGTTTAATGCTCTTCGGCAATTCATTTAAGGGCTCTGTTTGTTTCTGCTGATGAGGACTGTTAATTTGCACAGTGGTCTCATTAGGCCTAAACCACCAATTAATTCCTTTTGTTCTCATTAAATAGCTGATTTCTAAACATTTCATGGACAACAACGGGCAGCCCAGCAGAGCTGCCACCCAGGGTGGCAGTGCAGGCTGGGGGGTGGTGTGGGGCAAGTGTCACAGGGGTTCTTCAGGCCCCTGGGACCTGGTCACGGCCACCCCCGTTGAGCTCTGTAACCCTCGGGTCTTGCCAGCCACAGCTTGGACACCAAATCCAAGTCCCCAAAATGGAAGATGGTTGCCAGACCACCTTGCACCATTGAGACCCAGGAGCAGAGGATGTGGGAGCAGGAAGCAGGGAGAGTAGGAAGTGGTCCTCAAACTGCATGGAGCCAGGAGCTGGAGACCCAACTATTCTGAGCTGCACCTCATCCCCCATCACACCCTCCTGGGTGCGGGATCAGTTTTCTCCACTCCACAGAAGAAAGCTGGGCTATGAGCAAGATGCTCATTTTGAAAGTCTGGGCCTTTTTATTCAAGGGCAGCCTCACTCACAAGTCCCCTCCATGCAGTGGATAAGAGTGGAGGTGCTCTGGTTGGAAACTGGCCCCATTTTCAGTCTCAGTACACCTCAGATCCCTAAGTGCACCAGGGGCCAGATGTGTGGGAGCCTCTGCACCAGCTGGTCTCTAAGAGTCAGACAGACCTGCTTTTAAGGAACTTAAACTGCCTGGGCCTCCACCCATTCTGCCCCTGTTCCAGGCAGCTCTGCAATTGCCACTCTGCCCCATCCTCCCAGGGATGGGGGACGGATGCAGTGAAGGACATGAGGCACAGAAAACCCTGTGGAAAATTCCAGTGAGGAACAGCCCCACTTGCACCGGGGGTAGAATCCCAGCTCTGCTGTTTCCTAGATGTTGCTTAACTTTCACGTTTCCTAATCTGCAAAATGGAAATACTACAAGTACCTCCCTCCTAGGGATGGCATGAGAATTAAATGACTCAATACCAAAGTGTTTGACAAGAGTTCCTGGCACACAGTAATTGCTCCAGTAAGTATTAGATGATACATTCTCCTGATTAGGACAAACTGCATAGTGCCTTGCCCTGACTCCTTTAACAACCCCACCCCACTGCCCACTGCCCCATTCCTTACACACCTCCCTGCTCACACCTCTCTACTAACTTGCACCCAGCTCCCCATGTTCCCTGGGCTTTTCTAGTAAGTTACTTGGGCCTGGAATGCCTTCATCCCCACATAGAGTTACAAGATTTAGCAAATAAAAATACAAGATGCTAGATAAATTTAAACTTCAGATAAATAACAATTAGTTTTTTTGGTGTAAGTGTGCTCCAACTATTATATGGGTTATACTTACACTAAAATTATTTATTAGTTTTCTAAAATTGAAATGTATTTGGCAGCCTTACCCCAAACACATGAATCTAGTGAACTTCTACTCATCCTTCCAGATTCAGTTCCTGTCCCCACCTAGGGGACACTAGGGATGGCAAGCAGAAGGTAGGGACTCGAAGAGATTACTAATTGCCACCCAATATGTCCATTCTACATTCTACATTAGTAACAAAGCCCTTCCTGGGGCAGCACTGTACTCAGCTTACAGATTACATTTCCCAGCTTCACTTGCACCTAGGCAATGTCACATGACTAAGTGCTATCTAAAGAGATGTATATGAAAACATCTGGAAATTCCAAGAGGGCTGGAGGTGGTACTTTTGTCCTTTCTTTTACCTCTTTTCTACTGCCTGGAATGCAGATGTGCTCACTAGAGCCCTAGCAGCCATTTTGTGCCATTAATTAACCTGGAGGGTGGTGGAGCAAAAGGAGCCCGGCCTAGATTGCTCTGTGGAGTCACCATTTCAGCTTTACTGTATTCTATCAAAGAACTGTAAAGGGCCTGACATTTGATCTTACTTAACAAGCTAACAAATTAACCTGACACAGTTTTATGGATATCAGCAGAAAATATGAAACTCCTGGATCAGAGACAATGGACCTTATCACTATGACACAACAGGCAGCATGAAGTTTATATTCATGTTAGTCTGCATTAGTTCCTCTTGACCCCAGGCCCATGGGACAATGGGCATCAGTGCAGGTAGATGCTGCAAATGCAGCAGATTTTTGAGCTAAGGAAACTCAAGCTTGGGAAGTCCCAATACTTTATAATGGGGCTGTTAGCAAACTTGCATCACCTTTGCCCTTAGCAAGACTTATCTTTATTATTCTGGACAGCAAGCAAATTCACCCTTTGACCCAGAAAATGATACTATTTCTATCTCCCAGGTATATTTACTATAAAACATCCTTAAAAAGATGGCTCTGCTTACAAGATATGTGAAAACATGGGAGGCCTATGGAGCATTGTCTCAGAACATACTCCCAAGCTGCTTTTGAGTAAGACATGACTCTAGGGTGTTTAAGCCATCATTATTCAGTGTTGTGTGCAGCTGAACCTGTTGCATGCTAAATAATACAATAATAAAACTTATTCTTTGTTCCTTGTAGCTGATAAGTATATATTCTGTGGGTAAGAGAGCCCTTAAAAAAATAGCCTGCCTAAGTTTTATCCTCAGAACTAAAATATTTGTCTTTAATAATTCTAAACTAAAAACAAAGTACATTTATTATGCAAAGATTAATCTTTTTCCTCCAAGTTGAATCATTAAAAGCCTCTACTATAATTTAGATACTTCCCTTTCTCATGTTGAAATTCAATTCCCAGTATTGGATGTGGGGAACTAATGGGTGGTGTTTGGGTCATGGGAATGGATCTCCCATGAATAGATTAATGCCCTCCTGGGGTGGGGTGAGGCAGGGAGGTAGAAGATAGGGTGGGGGTGGTGAGTGAGTTGTTGCTCTATTAGTCCTGCAAGAGCTGGTTGTGAAGAAGAACCTGGCACCTCCCTCCTCTGTCTCCCAGCTTCCTCTCTCCCAATGTGATCTCTGCACATGCCAGATCCTCTTCACCTTCCACCATGAGTAGAACCAGATGATTGTGTTCAGCCTACAGAACCCTAAGCCAGATAAACCTCTTTTTTTAATAAACTACCCAGTCCCAGATATTTTTATAGCAACACTGACAGACTAAGACAACCTCCTAAAACTGAGATAGACTTTCAGGGCAGCAGAAAGAGGCCAGAGGTTAAGGGTAGCCCACAATATTTCAGTTGGCATAGACAACCTACTCGTAGACAGACACACAATGCCTTTAAGCTTTATGTAAATAGTAGAAATAATTCAAGAAATCACCATTACAACTTCCATGGCCTTCTTAGGGTTACTATTGTGTTGTCTGCCCAGAACTCCCCTCTTTTGCGGCAACAGCACTCTCACTTTTGGCTTCAAGTGATTCTCTTGCCTCAGCCTCCCGAGTAGCTTGGACTACAGGCACCCACCATGATGCCTGGCTAGTTTTATTTTAAGTATTTTTAATAGAGATGGGGTCCTACTCTTGCTCAAGCTGGTCTCAAACACCTGAGTGCAGGTAATCCACCTGCCTTGGCCTCCTAGAATGCTAGGATTATAGGCATGAGCACCACACCCAGCCAGTACTCTCACCCACCAGTGAGGCCAATGAGGTTTTGTCCACCCAGCACACCCATTCCTGGCTACCACATAGCTGGGGACATGGAATGACTCAAACTGGGGAAATCAGAGGCCTTCTCTGGGGTTTTCAACTGGGAACTAAGAGTAGAGGGTCTTTGCCCCTCTGAAGGCAAAGCTAGAAGTCTATGAGTATGGAGCTGTGGGTAGGCCCAGTGCTGAGTCTTATAGAGAAGACCAGTCTAAGAGGTGAAGACCAACATGGGATAAAAGACAATGAGGGCCATATTGGCCACGGTGGCTAATGCAGCCCATCACCCTGCTGTGGGTAAGGGAGCCCTGTAGGTCACTCCCAAAGGACAGTGAATCTCCTCTTTTGTCAGACTAGTTTGAGATGGCGTACCATCATTCTAACTTAGAATGCAAACTGCTACATTTCCCATTGGGTCTGGGGACCTTAAACAGAGAAATGGGCCTCCTATGTGTTCATTCTGTGTCAGCCTCCAGAGGAAGGCAAATGGGCCTCCTATGTGTTCATTCTGTGTCAGCCTCCAGAGGAAGGCAAAAAAATAAATCATCCTGGCCTGCATGAACAATCCTTCGCAGAAACATCAAGACTACTTTAGTGTAGGAGTGCCTCAGACCACAGTTAATAAAAGACCAAAAAGTTCCCATTCCCATCTCCATCCCACAGTGTGGAATTGAACCAGGGGAGTGAACCGTCAGGGAGGCCTCGTCTGACCTTTGCTACCTACTGGCGTGTACACAGTCTCAACCTGAGTTCTATCAAAGCCCGCCCCGGGAAAACAGGTGCTGCCTGTTCTCTCCGTTTTATTAGAATTCATTTCCATATGTTCCTTTCGTCTTCTCTCCAGGATAATTGTTCTTCTGGGGCTTAGGGCGTGGGAGGGCAGGAGGTGTATATTCCTGTTTATCAACTCACTAAATGCTTGCTTTAAATTAAAACCCACACCGCATGCTGGCTCACACAGGAATAATACCAAGATCAACTGTTTTCCCACCTCCTGCTATCAATGCCAAACTGATTTAAACCTGCATTTCCTTCTTATCTGGGGACATCCATTCTGGAAGTATCTGGCAATAGCCTAGCTCCTACAGCTCCCAATTCTTTGTTTTGCTTTTCTTTCTTTTTTCTTTTAAATTTGGGAGACCCTCCTCAATTAAAGAGGACACACAGACTGAAAGTTCCCTTTGTATCCTTTACCATCAGCTAAACCCTAGTCCAAACAGTATGTCTGTTTAATCAGTCAATAAGCTATTATTGTACCTTCTCTGTGCCAGGCCCAGTGCTAAGTCCTTCATTACATTGTCTCATCTAATCTGACCTAATCCTCCCAATAAACCTAAGAGAGCTATTAACATCCCTTTCCAGAGGAGAAGCAGAGGTCAGGAGAGGAAAGTAGAGTAATCTGCTCAAGGTCAGTGGCTTGTGGGTAATAGAGCTGGAAGCTCCACCCTGGCTGTCTCACTTCAAGGCCACACCTTCTGCCAGCAGTTTGCCATCAATCTGCTCTCCATTCTCCCAGCTGCTGTTTCTACCCCACCTCCCTCCAATAGGGAGGCCAATAGGCCAGGGCCGTAGCCTGGTCTGCATGTTCAGTGGGTCCAGCCTTAAATGTAGACTATACTGGTGGCCAATCACCTAAAGCAATTTGATCAACAGGAAAAGGATTCTGTTGCTGCTCCAAATCTCTGCTTCGGTTGCCTTCCAAGTGACTGAGCTATGCTCACTAATCCTTTGAGTTAAGGTGTGCGGTCCCTAGATATCCCCTTTCAAATGCACCCATTCTTGGTGTATCAGCTATCTATGGCTGCAAAACAAACAGGTCCAAAATGTAGTGGCTTAAAACAAGCACCATTCTATTTCCTCTGTCTCTTCTTCTGTGGGTCAGCAGATGGGACTGGGGTGTTCTGGGTGAGTCTTCTGGTCTTGTCTGGGGTCCCTCAGGCAGCTGCACTCATCTAGTGGCTCATCTGGGGCTGGATGATTTGGTGACCTAACCTGTCTGGTGTCTGATCCTCATTGTCACCTGGGTCTCAATAGGAACAACAGCGGAAGCCTCATGATATTACTTCCTCTGCATTCAACTGGTCAAAGTACATCACAAGACATAAGAGACAGACTCTCTCTTGTTGGAGTAGAGGGTGTACATATAGGGAAAGGGGGGAAGGGAATTTGTGGCCATTTGGGGAAACCTGCCATACTTGGGAAAGTGAGCAAATTAAGGTGTCTCTAAACCAGGTTTTCTCAACCTTAGTGCTATTGATGTGTCGAGATAGATAATTCAAATGATTCTCTATCCTTTGTATTACAGTCTATTTAGCAGCCTGTACCCACTGGCTGTCAGTAGCCTGCCCTAGTTGTGACACCCCGCAATGTCTCCAGACATTGTGTAATGTCCCCAGGGGGGCATCCTCTCTGTTTTGAGGACCATTCCTCTACACTGAGGGCCCCAGAGAAGCTGTCCCTGAAGGCTCTTGCTGTAGGTGCCCTTGGGTCCTGTGACAGGCTCTGCTTAGTGAGGGCCAGCCCAGGGAGAGGGTGCTTTGAGAGTGGGAGGCAGGAGGTACAGATAAGAAACAAAGCCCTGCTTTCTGCCAGCCCTGCTCAGCATGGGCACCCATACCCAGGCCAAGGCCAGGACAGTATTGGCTTGGTCTCACCAGCATAGAGGGGAAGGAGCCCTGCAGAGGCAGGTCAGACTCTGGGCGCTCTGTCACCAGTTCCCCACACCTATGTGTTCACCAAGCTGCAGCTTCTCCCTGGGGCTGCCCCTCCCACTCACTTGGTAGGCCAGGAGTGAGTTCAGCCCTGACGTCCTGGCCTTCACACTTGCCACTCTTTCCCCAGGAAGTCTGGGGATCTGCCTAGGTGGACTGACCACTGGAACCACAGGCCTGCAGCCAACCCGGCCATGAGCAACATCACTGCTGAGACACTCTTGGCTAATCTGCCGACAAACACAGCGAGCCCCACGTTCCAACTGTACCCAGAATCTGCACTTCCCACCATTCCTGCTTCTGCCTGACTGGCACCAGCCATCAGCACCTGTCACCTGCATGGTCCCATAGCCTCCCATCTGGTCTCCCTAGCCTACCCTTGCTCCTATGGTCTCAGCTCCACTCAGTAGCTCTGAGATCCTATTAAAACATAAATATGAGCTTGGCACGTCTCTGCTCAAATCCCCATTGGTTGTCATTTTCTGAGGCACAGCCTAAATCTTCACTGTGTATGATCTACAAGGCCCTATCTGATCTGGGCCCTGTTACTCCTCAACCTCACCACCCATGGCTCCCTGCCTCACTCACTCTGATCCAGCCACACTGTTCCTCACTCCTCCTCAGTCACACCAAGCATGCTCCTACCTCAGGGCCTTTGCACATGCCCCTTTTCTAGATTGCTCTTCCCCCACACGTCCGTATATTTCCTTCTTCACTTCTCTCAGGTCTTTTCTCAAAGTCATCGTTTCAAAGAGGCCTTCTGTCTCAGTCAGCTCCAGCTTCTGAACATTAAACACCATAGAGTAGGCGACTTAAACAAGAGACATTCATTTCTCACGGTTCTGAGGACTGAGAAATCCAAGTCGTCTGCAGCTTCAATTCTTGGTGAGGCCTTCGTCCAGGTTTGCAGAGGGCCACCTTCTTGCTGCGTCCTCACACAGCAAAGCAAGGGAGAGAGCGAGCTCCGGTTTCTCTTCCATTCTAAGGACACTAATTCTATCACGGGGCTCTACCCTCACAACCTGATCTAAATCCCCTCCTGAAGGCCCCACCTCCAAATACCATCACATAGGTAGTTAGGCCTTCGACATGGATTTGGGGGGTGGGCACAAACATTCAGTTCATAACACTTTTCTGGTCACTCTTTCAAAAATGTCAACCCCTGTCACTCATATTTCTCTTCTGCTTTATTCTCTCCATAGCACTGGGCACGTTCCAGCATATGATACATTTCACTTTATCTTATTTATGACTTGTTCCCCCATGGAAAAGGATCTCCATGAGGACAGGGATTTTTTTTCTTTTTGTTCACTGCTCTATCCTAGTACCTAGAACACTTCTGGGAATATAGAAGTGGCTCAATAAGAATTTTCTGGATAAATAAATTAAAGGAATGAATAAACACATCCTATGCAAGGGGACCTAGAGAATCTGACACTAGCCTGAGTCCTTCGACCCTCCCTGTGCTTGGAATTCAGGGGGCTTGGAGGATCTCCTTCCAGTCCCAGCCCCAGCCAAGCCTTCCAGAAGCCAGCTTTCTTTTCCCCCTCCCTTCGGACTCCCCATCCTTTTCCCTGCTCCCTGCTGAGAGCCCTGAGCCTGATCAGTTCTGCCTGTGCTGAGATAGCAGGCCTCAGTGAGGTGCCATCTGGGTGCTCTGAGCCACCTGGTACTGGTGGGAGAAGGGGAAGGAACCAGTCTGGAGGGGTCAGTGCCACAGAGCAAAGGGTAGGGACAGAAGGACATGTCACCACTCAGCTAAGGTGGAGCCTGGACCCGCACTCACATCCCCAGACACATTTTCATACATTCAAGCACATCCATATACACCCAATCAACTCTCCCTCCTTCTTCAGAGGCTTCTGCTCCTTTAGTAGAATGAAAAGTGCTGAGGGTGCCAATGGGCACTGGGAGCCAGCACAGGGAACAGGCAACCACAAAGCCTCCTCCCAGCCCTTCCTGGGGTTTGCTGGAAAAAGTAACTGACACTTTGGATCCCTCAACTACCCTATTCGAAAATTTCCATGCACACATTTGTTTACTTTTATAATTAGAAAGAAGACTAGTTAAGTATTACAGATATTATAATATCTAGTTAAATACTAGTTGAATGTTATAATAAATGGTTGTTGGATAAAAGAATAAAACAATTTTATAAGGAGAAAGAAAGAGAAGAAGGAGGGAAGGAAGGAAGAAAAGAAAGAAGAAAGAAAGTCAGGGAGAGAAAGGGAGGGAGGGAAGGAAGATGGCTTTCATCCCCAAGAGAATGGAGCATGCAGCTGTTGTGGCAACTGCCCCATGTGGCCCAAATGGGACTGCTATAGTTCAAATGTGGCCACCCAAAGTTTATGTATTGTAAACTTAATCCCTACTGCAACAGTGTTGGACAGTGGGCCTTATAAGAGGTAATTAGTTCACTCAGGCTGTGCCTCCATGAATCAGCGCTGTTAGGGTGGAAGTGGCTGGTGATAAGAGTGAGTTCAGTTCCTTCATGGCTCTCTTTTGCACTGTCTTGCCCTTTGGCCTTCCACTATGGGATGACACAGCAAGAAAGCCCTTTCCAGTGCGGGCCTCTAAACTTCGGACTTCCCAGACACTAGAACTATAAGAGCTCAATCTCTGTTCTTTATAAATTATTATAAGTAGTCTCAAGTATTCTGTCATAGCAGCACAAAACAGATTCAGACAGAAACATTCTCAGTGGTCTGGCTCTTAAGAATCTCCCCCGGAAGCTTGTCCTAATGCTTCTGAAGGCCACCGAATACTGGTGATGAGCCCCTTTCTGTGTGAATAGTCAGAGCGGATTCAGCTGAATCAGGACTGACTCAGTTGTTTCATGTCAGTGTCTCTGTGAGGGTAGAAGCCACAGCTGTCTTGCCCATCCTTAGACTCTCAGTTACTGTCTGCAGCAGGGCACACGGCTAGTGCTCATACTGAATACATGAATGGATTTCCATGCCACCTTATTGCTGCTGTTTCTACTCTGGGTCAAGCTGCTCATCATGAGACAGTCTTTGGGAATTGGAGGGGGCAGCTTGGCAGCCAGTCCTTCACCATTCTTCCTTTTGCTTTTTTTTTTTCCCTACCCACTCAGCAGCAGCCTGGCTCCTGTGAGCTGGGGGAGTGGAGAAAGGAGGGGAACCAGCTGCCTCTCTGTGCCTGGCCCCTGCTCCTCCAGCCATCCATCCGGAAGTTGAGAATCTTAAGTATATTTGATTCCACAACACCTAGGGCCCTCCTCACATGGTGAGTCCTTCAGAGCCCCCAATCACCTCACAGCAAAACAAACCCAACCAGGGTGCAAATTAGATCTATTGATTTGCAATTAGAAGAGTCAATTAAGAAAAATATTACAGCAGTCTCTAACCCTTGCCATAAAAAATCATTCCACTTGAAAGCTGAGTAGTCGGGTCCCTCCTTGGGCTTCAGAACTGCTCTGTCTCCCTCTGCAGCCAGTGGACTCAGACACCACCAATAGAGGCTGTGGGAACAGGGACAGAGAACAGAAAAGGTACAGGCTGCCCTCTGGGGCAGGTCTCACTCCCACCAGCTAGGCCACAGCCCCAGCCCTCCAGGAAGTCCCTACCTGTTTCTCAGCATAGCCCTGCTGAGTACCACAGCAAAGCCCTGGTGACCACATCACATGCACCTGCCCTCCCCTGAGTCCACCCAGCTGGGGTGGACTTTCATTCAGTGCTCAGACACCCCAGGGGCTGCTGGCCTCCCACCTCAAGGCCACTGGGTATCTTTCCTCAGAGCTTTCTCCTGCCCTGTGGACAGCACACATAGCCCAGGAATGTGGGAAGAGGCAGGAATCAAGGCCTCAGAAGAGGAGGTGGGAGCCAGTAGACAAAAGCTATGGCGTCCTCCGTGTGGCCCAGGCAGAGAATTCCAAGTGGTCTTGAATGCTGGTGAGAGGCCCTGGCAGCACTGTGCCCTGTAGCTCACAGTGGGACCTCGATTTCCCTCTTCCTGCCTCACTCTCCTCACTCTGGCTTCTAGGGACCACTTCCCACATAGCCCTGCACTGACTCCTGGTCTCAGGCTCAGGCCCAAGACCTCTGCTCTGCTGATTCTGTGTCTCCCCTACCCCCTGCCCAGGCACCTTCACTGCCACCATGTGGTCCCCCTAAAACCCTCCAAGTTTTAGGCCACTGCATTTGCTGAGCAGGAGCCTTCATGCTTCCCCTGTCTGGCCCTGGGCTGTATGCAGAGGCAGGGGGGACTGCTCTGAGGAGGGACTGCTAGCGCCCCAGAGTCCATCTGGGTTTCCTTATAGGGGTCTTCCCATGCACTCCATGGGACCCAGCCATGAGCTGGGCTGAGAGAAACCAAGTAGCCGGCTCTGGAACTTGCTTCTGAAAGCTGAGACTTGGACAGGTGGGAGGCTCCTGCCCGCTTAGGATGGGCCTCTCCAGGGGGCCCTTCTGGCCTTCCTACAAAAGCATTGTTGTCTGCCCCACCAGCTCATCCTGACTCTAATGATTGATACAATTTAGGTTCGCATGTGGACCCTTAAAAGGATAACAGCACCACTTACATTTGGTTAGAACTTTACCATTTACAAAATACTCCTACCTGCGTAGGATCCACAGGCAGCTTTTGGCTGCAAGTGACAGCCCAACTCAGACTGGCTAAATGATAATAAAAGTGAATTATCCCTCTGCACAGGGAGTCGAGGAAGATAGGGTGCAGCTCTAGCTTTGGCTGATTCAGTTACTCCACCAGTGCCATCAGGATCTCAGGCTCTCTCCGTTTTTCCTCTCAGCCATCCTTAGAGGGGTGGCTTTAGTCCTCAGGCCTGTCCCTTTATGCTTATGAGTCCCTTCTTGGTGTAACTTTTTAGGATCAAGAGACACTTCCCAAGAAGCCCAAGCAGACTCTTGGCCTTTGGGCCAGAAGCACGGCACATGACCTGTCTTTACCTGCTCCTGGCTGGCCAGCTTGGATTGAGTGCTATTTACTGCCTGGGCTGGGGAGGGGCCCACATTGCCCTGCAGGACCCAGTTTGGCTGAGGTAGCAAGGAAGGCACAGCGGGGATGAGTGTTGGATGGATGATGAGTGATAATAGAAGGGGTCTGCCTCAAAGCACCTTTGGAGGCTGTGGGGGAGGGGACCCTGTAGGCATGTCACGCAGGTGAAAAGCTGCTGTCAGGGTGGGTGCCTGGCCCAAGGTCCCACTGCTGCAACAGGCCAGGGTCATCTCTGGACCTTGGAGTGGATCTTCTGCTCTATCCGGGGACATGCAGCCCTTCCTGAGGGCACAGCCCTTGGCCTTGCCACCCAGGGGTGGGACAGATTCCCAAAGCAGGGAGGGAAACAACCATGATCCCCCCAGCCCCCACTGACTGGTGGAGAAATCCTTTCTGGGAAGCACAGAAAATTACTGTGTTAATGGAATTCTCCCCACTTGCCTGCCCACCCACTCTCTCTCCGTGAGTCTGTCTGGCCCTCCTGGGTCCCTGTACCTCCCACACCTCCTGTGAACCCTTCCCAGCTCTGGCTGCAGCAAGCAGGACAGTGCCTATGAATTGTTACTTTCTGAACAAGCAGCCATTAACAGAATCACAGTTTCTCCAGAATGATTGCTGTCACAGGGAACTTAATAGAATCACATGATCATTTAGAAAGAAAGATGGGGGAGGGGCAGCAGGTAGCAAAAGGCAGGAAGGTGGCCCCTCCCTTGGTGATTGCCAAAAGCCTGTGACAGGATGGCAGAATTCTCGCTGGTTAATCTCTCAGCAGAATGGAGACTGAGGCTTACTAGACAAGTGAAACATGATGGATGTTTTCTTTCAAAAATGGAATTGGTGGCTCAGCGCCTGTAGCTCAATGAGTAGGGCGCCGGCCACATACACTGAGGTTGGTGGGTTCGAGCCCTGCCTGGCCCTGCTAAACGACAATGACAACTGCAACAAAAAATAGCCGGGCGTTGTGGCAGGCACCTGTAGTCCCAGCTACTTGGAAGGCTGAGGCAAGAGAATCACTTAAGGCCACGAGTTGGAGGTTGCTGTAGGCTGTGATCCCGTGGCACTCTACCAAGGGTGACATAGTGAGACTCTGTCTCAAAAAAAAAAAAAAAAAAAAAAGACTGGAATTGAGAGGGGGCAATAGCACAACTGGACCAGCCTGGTCAGGAGGAACCAGGTCACCGTGTGTGGACAAGTGGAGGGGCTGCTGTGGGACCCCAGCAATTGGGAAAGCAGGTTTAGGGAGCTGCATGAAGCAGGGAAGGTATCCCCCGCTAACATGAGCAATAGCTTCCCTTTGTTGCCCTGGAAACCTTTCAAAAGTTACTGTGGGCCTACCACCTTCGCGACCCAGATGGCAAGCCTGAAAGCAGACGGAGGACAGCACACACTTTCTGTGTCCCCAGGGGAGCCCTCTCTCGTGGGGCTCTTTCCTCTGTAGGAGGGAGCCCTGCCATGCTGGGTTCCAGGCAGAAGGAAGGAAGGGCAGCTGTGGGCTGCAGTGAGTTGGGGGGGTCACGGGGGCACAGGTGCTGTGGCCATGGTCTCACCAGTCTCGCTCTCCCTGGAGAAACACAGGGAAACTGTGACTCAGAAGGCTTTGCAGAGAGGAGCCCTCTGAGGCAGCTTGCAAGGCCCTGTTTTGGGCATGGGGGTTCTTCAGAGATGGCTGGAGGAGCCCTCGGTTGCGAGATTGGTGAGACCATGGCCACAGCACCTGTGCCCCCATGGGCTCCCCAGCTCACTGCAGCCCACAGCTGCCCTTCCTTCCTGCTGCCTGGAACCCAGCATGGCAGGGCTCCCTCCTACAGAGGAAAGAGCCCCACGAGAGAGGGCTCCCCTGGGGGCACAGAACATGTGTACTATCCCCAGTCTGTTTTCAGTTTTGCCATCTGGGGCACAAATGTGATCAGCGCAGTCACCTCCCCGATCCACAAGCTTTTATCCCAGGGCCTCTTGGGTAATTGTCCAATTGGTGCTCCCTAGAAAGCTGGGGGCTGGGCCTCAGAACCACCTCAACCTCCCTCTCCCCTGTGACGGGGAGTGCTCCAGGCTTGGAGCCCTAGAAGCAGGAGTTGTAGTCTCTGTCTGGTGAGGAAAGTGTCTCTCCCCAGCAGGATGGTTTATGGCTCTTGGTTCACATTACAGGTTCATGAGTCAGGAACTCGGATCTGAATCCCCGATTCTTCCCCTTGCTGGCTATGCGACCTTGTACACCAATCTGAGCCTTCACTTTCACCTGAAAACTGGGGGGGGGGGGTAATAGCACTTACTTCAAAGTGCTGTTCTGAGAATTCAACAAGGAAGCTGATTCAACAACAAAGATTAATTGAGGCCCTGCTGTGTGACAGGTGCCTTAGGGTACAGGGAGCAGCAGAGTGACCCTGGCCGCATAGGCTTTACACTGGGGGGGGGGTGTCGATGTTCAAGGTGCAAAATAACACAAAATATGAAGAACTTGACTGGTAAAGAATAGTTCTTATTTTTCCCCCCGAGTGTGGCTCTGTTTAGTTAACATTAATTCATTAAAGCATTACTATATACCGATATTCATTATTTATTTGTGGATTACTATGAGAGTTAAGAGATTTTATATAAATACTGAGGGTACCAAAAGTCATATATATAAGTTAAGAGAAAAAGCTATCCTATTCATGCCTGGCGCAAGGTGACACTAGTTTCTAGCGTTCATTTGAATAACTCCAACTTTTGAGCAAACATTGCACATTGCTCATATTGCACATTGCTACCTTAATTCAATTCAACTTTGAAAAGCAATACATAGATAACTTCACTTAAAATGAGTATACATTTTTTGGGCTCCCCTATATACATAATATAGTCATACATATGTATATGTGAATAATTTCAATTAATTCTCATAAAAAATTTATGTGGTAGGCAAGTTCCCTGTTCCTCAGATAAAGAAACCAAGGCTTGGGGGGCAGGCATGGTAGCTCACGCCTGTAATCCCAGCACACTGGGAGGCTGAGGCAGGTAGATCACTTGAGTTCACAATTTCAAGACCAGCCTGAGCAAGAGAAAGACCCCATCTCTTAAAATAGTTGGGCTTTGTGACTGGCGCCTGTAGTCCTAGCTACTCAGGAGGCTGAGGCAAGAGGATCATTTGAGCCCAAGAGTCTGAGGTTGCTGTGAGCTATAATATCACAGTACTCTACTGAGAATGACAAAAAAGTGAGACTCTGTCTAAAGAAAAAAAAAAAAAGACAAGAAACCAAGGCTTAGAGAGATGAAATGACTTGCCCAAGGCCACACAGCAAGTAAGGGGTGGGAAAAAGACTTGAATCCAAGTCAGTGTCCACAGAGCCTGTGTTCTAATCCATGGGCACACTCATTTGCTCAGAGGCCATGGTGTATGTGAAAGGGATCCCTGAAAATTACAAAGCCCTGGGCAAGTGTAAGAGATTATTATGGCTCCATCCCCTGCATCACATCTGGTTTCCGAATGCAGGGCAGATAAGTGCAGGGTGGGAGCCAGGGAGACCAGGACATGGGGGTTCCAGAGGAAGGATCAGCTTCCCTTGCTGTTGGGGGTCACTCCTTCTGGCTGATTCTTCTGTGGGGTTTCTCAGAACTGCTTAGGCCATAGGGCACCATAGGAGATCTCATATTGTCCCTGAGACAGCCTTTAGCTGGTCACTGTCTCTATCGTGCAAGGCCAGCTCATCCCAGAAAATCTCCTAAGCCCTGGGAGGTGTGTGATGCCAGCTCAGTGTTTCCCAGCTGTGTGATCTCAAGCCATCTACCTTCTCTGAGCCTCTGCTTCTTCATCTATAAGGTGAGAGGAAAGTCTTGTCCACAGGGCTGTTGTCAGAATTGAGTTTTTGTCCACAAAGCATCCAGGATGATGCCTGGCACTGAGCTGACCCACAGTCACCAGTAGGAGATAAAGAAAAGTGGCCCGGGTGGGCCTTGTAGAGAGAGGGGGTGCCCGTTATTGCCTGTCTGTGGCTCAGACATGAAAAACGCAGGGGTGATATTGAATCCAGCCAATTAGGAGAATTTCCCATAAAAATTTAATTCCTCAATAAAATAACATGCAAAATGAAATAGGTGAAGCATTTTTAAACTGTAGATTAATGATCTATAGTTATAGCCATAATAATAATAATAGCCACTAATTACAGAATATGGAAGACCGAGTCTGGGCCAGGAGATAAACACGCACTTTGCAGGCTCCTGCCCCCTGAGATACAGATCCCTTGCTGCATTCTGTGGGCCAGGGGACTGGGATGCAGTGAGGCCAGTGCTGTGCCCACAGTTCCACAGATGCTGGAGAGCAAAGCTCCAGCTTCTCACTCCCGTGTCCCTCCCTCTCCAGGCCTTTCCAAATATACTTAGAGTAAAACGTAAAGAGAAACAAACCTGAACAAGAGCCACTTCTCCAGCAGTTTTTTTGTCTCCAGTGACCTGGCTCTCTAGACCTTTGCTTCCTGGTACCAGTTCTGTTTTCAGGCCAGGAAAACCTAATGAGCCGGGCACGCTTTCAGGCCCCCATCTGCAGCCCCTTGAGAAGATGGGGGTAGAAGTCCCCCAGATTTTAATCTATTATTGTGCAGTCAGAAATCACAGCCCAGACTCTGCATGTGTTCCCCTCTAGACCTACCCCATCGTCAAAGAGATCTGCTCTCATGGAACCTTTTGGAGCCTTCTCCAGAGTCACCTCCACCTAATATGGTTCTCATGACTCCTCTTCAGGGACAGAAATAGATAAGTGCTGCAGTCTGGGGGATGATTGAACTCAGGATGCTGGAGTTAGGCTATCAGGTTTAAACCCTGACTTGACACTCACTGTGTGGTGTTGGGAGAGTCACTCAACCTCTCTGTGCCTCTGCTTCCTCATCTGTAAAATCAGAGTGTAAATAATAACACCTGCCTTCTAGGTCTTTTGTGGGACTAAACAAATTAGTACATGTAGACAACAATGTCTGGCACTTAGCAAGTGCTCCATAGCTATTATCTCCAATTATTATTTTCTATTCCCTAGATGTTCATTTTTCATTCAAGACCATAAGGATTCCCTCCCAGTAGTAAAGATGAGAAGCAGAATAGCTCCCTTTTACAAAGCCATGCATAGCACTAAACTCCTAAATGCATCAGTTCCTAAGGTGCCAAGTGCTGTGAATAACACATAGAAGGTGTTCAATAAACAACCGAATCCCGGAGCACCCAAGTTACCTTCTCGCTCAGTTAACCTACATCCTTCTCTCTTTTTTGAACCATAAGTCAATTAGAAGAAAATTGACTACCCTCAATGACCTGTTTCTCAAAGAAAGCAAAATGTGGTTTTTCCCTGTGTCTTTTGAAATGGACAACACCACTATTCAGGTCACCCAATGGTTGACACCCATCTCCCAGGGTTGTCATAGTACCCCCTCTTCTCCCAGAGCTTGATATATCCAGCCAGCCCCTAAATCCTGTTGCCTCTGCTAAATTCCCCTCATTCCCAAGCCTTATTTACTCTTGGTTCCTGTCCAGCGTTTCTCTCACTCTTGAACCATGACAGTATCCTCCAGGTCCTTCCTTTCCCAATCATTACCATGTAGTAAATCTTCCCTTTCTAGGACCAGTCTCCTCTGCAGAAACTGACATGGGGGACCCCTCTGCCTGCTCTACCCCATTCCTGGCCCTCTAAGGCAGTTCTGCCACAATCTCATTCCAGGAAGTTTTTCTTACTTCCCAGCTCAGCTGAAAATTGGGCAAGGTGGCACCATGTTTTAGGGGCTGCATAGACCTCTCAGCACCACTGACATTTAACACGGGGTGGACACCAAAGGAGGACTACACACAGACTTCAGTGTGATGGACGGAGTGGTGACAGTGGTGACAGCCACACTTGCCAGCTGCCTCTGGATTTGGTTTGAGAAATACTCTGGGACCTGATTTGCCAGTCTGAGTAACTAGGTGTGGCACCAAGTGTCAGCAGCTAATTACTTTTAACCATTATTAATAGGTCTGCACTAATTATCTCTTGCACATAGGCAAGACTTCACAGATGAGAGAGGGAGGGAGAGGAGAGTAAAGGGATGTGCCCAAGGCTACACGGTGAGTGGGTCGTCAGGAGGGAGGCTGGAATCCAGGCTGTGGGGTGGGGTCTTCCCTCAGAGAAAAGAGAAAGGAGTGGGGTGGAGAGGGAGGGGCAGCAGCAGCACTGCAGGCCTGGGACAGGAGTTGGTGGAGTGACTGTCTTGCCTCCCCTCCCCCATTCCCAGAATGCAATCTACCAAAACCTCTTATTAAAACTATTCTGGGGATGATAAAAGTGTCACCAAAGATTTGCTCATTTTCTAAACTGTCATTAAAAACAAATTTATAGTCAGGGGAAATATAGGCAACGGAGGACAGAGAGTGGGCAGAGAGAGGGAGGATGATTTAAAATCAGCCCCTTAATAAATTAAAGATGTTTGCTTGCAAGAGGGGGCTTGGAAAAAGAAATTGCTCGGAAGTCATGGCTTGCTTTCTTCATTCCAGCTGGCTGTTGTCCTCACCTTGCACTCTCCATTCTCACCTACACAACCATTCACATTCACCCCTTTTCTCCTCACTAATCTGTGCAGAATGCCACCTCGCTGCAGGCAGCCCTTGGGGGTCCAGGACTGGCTCTAACCCAGGACCCAGGACTAGCTCTGACTCCCCCTCCACAGGGCCCCTGCTGTCCTGTTGTCTGAACACCATCTTAGAAGGCAGGAGTCTTGCCTCCAACTATTTTATTTGATTCTTAAGGGGAAGATAGAGGTGATCACCTTGCTCACTTAGAGTTAGGAAATGTTAGCAGATAAAGGAGAATGAGTTGCCCCAGGAGTTCAAGTCCTTCTTTCACACATGGGGAAACTGAGGTTCAGAGGGGGCTGCCAGAGTCCACCTCTCCTGGACCCCAGCAGAGCATTCAGGAGCTTCGGCTCTGAGTTCAGCTGTGCCCCTCACCACTCACCAGCTGTGTGGCCGTGAACACATCACTGAGCCTGCTGTGCCTCCAGCACCCGAGTGTGGCTATTTGCTGTGTATGTGCTTTGCTCAGTGATACTATTGTCATGGTCATCATCATGGCAGGAAGGCTAGCAGTGCAGGTTGAAGCTGGCAGCATTTCTGCCTTTTGTTTGGGCCCACTTTACCTGCTCAACAACGCTCAGCCCTGTGCCAGATTTGGGGTACACAGACCAGCAAGTTGGGCCTCAGCCCCGAAAACACTGCAGCCTGGTAGGGTCCCTGGGGCTGCTCACTGAGGGCCCCAGTCTAGCTCCTCTGGGCAGGTGGCACAAGCATTTCCCCACCCACTGGAAGTGAAGTGGCCATGTGTCTTGCTTCGGCCAGGCAGGACCAGCCCAGAAGGAGCCTCTGCGGAAAGGAAGAGGGTGTGCCCGGCAGGGGTGGGGCAGGGTGTGGGGAGCTCAGCAGGTGCTGACCCATTGAGAAAGGGAAGTGAGAGAGCAGGTTGGGGCCAGGTTGCAAGCTGTGCCCATGAGAGTTGAGGTTCTCAGGCCTGAGCCAGGCCAGCAAGGAGGAATAACCTCATTGTCCCCACCGCCCTCAACGCAGGTGCTCAGCCCTTGCCCTGAGTGAGGTTCAGAAAGAGAGACTGGGGGAAGGGCACAGTCTGTGGCAAAAGCCTTGTTTCAGGACCTAGTATACCTCAGCCAGCCCCAGGAGCCCCAGCAAGCTGCCTGCCAGTGCCTTGATCCCCTCTGTTGCTGGGCACAATGCTGTCCTCTGCTCCCCCTCCAAACTGGTGATTAAGTGAGGGCATGAGAGTAGCAGGCACTACAGGAATCCAAGTAGCACACTCAGGGCCTCGGGAAGCCTTTCTGCACACACTCCAGGAGGCCTGGGTGGGGACAGGAGAGGACAGAGAGAGGAGGATTTGACATCTGGATGGATGGACAAGGGAAATAGAGAACTTACGTGCATGGCTTTTATAACACTGTCTCACAGACGTGAAGCAGCACCGCAGACCAAAGACACGTGGAGAAATGCCTGCAGACCAGGTCCCTGGGGCTTCTTGGAGGAAGCAGAGGAGCCTGGGTTGAGGCTTAGTGCACACAGGTAGAGGGAAAAAGGAAAGCACAGACTGCGGTGGGAGGGCTTGGGAACATGGAGGACTATGGCTACCATGTGCCTAACCATGGGTGGGTGATGCCAGGGGGTCCCCAGCCTCTAAAGGGCCTAAGCAGTGAGGACTCTGCAGCCCTACCAGCCCGCAGGGAGCTGCCCCAGACTGTTTGGTTGGCAGCCTCTGGCTAGAAGCCTTTGCCTTCTAGAAACCAGACCAGCCTCCTTGTGGAGATGAAGAAAGGCAGATAGAGGATACGGCTGCCAGCCAAGGGGTCACCTGCCATGTAGGAGAAGTCCTGCCTGCACCATGGCTGATGCCCCACGTCTCCATTGTCCCACTCCTCTCAGGCTTGCTCCCAGTATCTCAGCCTCCGCTTCATTCTGACACTGTCTTTTTATGCCTTGCTGCCCACCTTGTGTCTGTGGCTCTTTGTTCTGCTTTGCTTTCTGTTTTGTTTTTTTTTTTTTCTTTTCTCTCTCTCTCTGTTCCATTCTCTCCTTGTCTGTCTCTCTGTTCATCTCTCCTTGTCCCCTCTCTCTCTTCCTCCTCTCTCTCTCTTCCTCCTCTCTCTCTCTCTCTCTCTCTCTCTCCCTCTCTCTCTCTCTGCTTCCCAGGCTGGAGGAGTTTTCAGGCGCCAGGCTGGCCTCCTGGAGACTTCAGCCTGCAGGGAGTGCGGCTCTTCTTGCTTTCATCTGCGGGTGATCTGACTTGGGCTTCTTTGACCTCCTCTGCCTTTGATCTTTATCTTTCTTTGAAATCTGTGTTGTTAGAAAGCTATGACTATGTTTTCATCCTCCCCAGGCAGCTGAGGCAAATGCTGAGCTGGGGGGTCTGGCTTGGTGATCACCCATAATCACATGCCAAAGAGCCTTCAGGGGCTGGGAGCTACCGGCTGGACACCTTTCCCAAGCTAAGCGAGAGCCACGAGAGCCACGTTCATGAGCCGAGCCCGCAACCCTCAAATACCGGAGGGCCAGGTGGTACTGTAGGAACAGCCTTTGCTCAGGGGACAGGCCTTTCTGAATTCTAAGCCCAGCCTCTGCCATTGCTGCCTGAGTGACTTCAGAGAGGTCATAACTCTGTGTTTCTGTTTTCTCTCCCAGAGTTGCCATTTTCTTATCTCATGGAGGTACCACTGAGCATGAGAACTTGATATAGTAATATGTGTAAAATGCCCAGTGTATATAGCAAGTCCTCAAAAACATTCCATTTCTTCTGCCTTGCTCTTTCCTCTCTCCATGACTGGAACAATATGATATCCCCATTACAATGGTAGGGCTCATTATCCCAGCTTAGTAGACAAGCAGGCCACAGCACAGAGGTGTTTCCTGACACACAGCTCTTGCCCACACCCCTGCCACATGCAACTAGCATGGGCTATTTCCATAGCTTCTCTGGGGCTTCTCAGTCCTCCAGCTCACCACACCTGGCTCATTCACTGAGCCATCAGGCCTCAGCAGTTCCAGCAGAATGTAAATGACAAGCACAAAACCAACAATAACAATAAAGTGACCAACTCCTATTGCACTTTAGTGCCTGCAAAGCCTTTCCCAGACAGACAATCCTTGTTTCTCATGAGAATCTCTAGGAGGTCCCAAACGAGAGAGGCCAGACCGACTCACAGTGACCTAGAGGGTCAGGGCTGGAGCCAGGGCTCAACCCCTGGTCTTCTGACTCTCTGATTAGCCCATTGTGTGTCACCAGGAGGCCTCAAGCACAGTCCTGAGACTGGGACTCACTGGGTATGGGCTGGGACCTGGGTATCTACATTTTAGTAAGCTGTAAGGTATTCTGAAGCAGGTGATCTCCCCAAATCTAAGGACCATCCCTCCCCAACTTTTGGATGGAAGGGAAAGATTCTTGCTCAGCTCTCTCTCCAAAGTTATGGGAGAGTTATGCCTCATGGTAACATAAACCCTGCCCCTTACTGGGGTAATTAAGGTCACAGCCTTATTAGACAAGCCAGAGTAAGACCAGCTGGGTCTAGAAACCTGAGCTCTGTGACTGGTTCTGGGGTGCCCCTCAGTAACTCACCCTGAGGAGGTCTTTGCTGAGTGAGGAAATAAACTGGGCATCACTAGTTTTTAGCCTTAGTGACATGTGCATCACCTAGGGGGCTTTAAAAAGGACTGATGCCTGGAGGCAGCCTGCAGAGACTGTGACACGATGTGTCCAAAGGGATTTTTAAAAGCTCCCAGAGGATTCTAATGTGCAGCCAGATTTGAGAACCACTGAACCAGGACACTGAGTTCAGTGTTATGAAGTCTGAGCTTATGACTAAGAGCAGATGTGGCACCAGAAGTGATGTCTGTGTGTGTCAGTGTGAATGTGAGTCTGCATAGGCATAGGCGTGTGTCTGCAAATGTTCCTGTGCATGAGTCTGCATGCACGTGACAGAGAGACTGTGGACAGCAGGGTATAGGGGATGGGGAAGATGCAGAAGTGAAGAAGGGTTCCCACCCTGTATAGACAGAACCCAAAGAGGGCAAATGACTTGTCTAGGATCCCAAGGTCCAAGGTAGACTCCAGGCCTCCATAGCACCATCCCCACTACCCAAGGCTTAAGATAGGAAGCAGAAAGGAAAATCAGAGCTGGGCCTCGGCTCCAGGTCTTGCCTAGCTGAGGTGAACTTTTGCTTTGCTTCTTTACCTATTCGCAAAATGCTGAGTTCAGCCCAATTCAGCTGAGTCTGCTGGCGTGAGAGGGCTAGGCCAGCCTCTCTGAGAATGAGGGCCCTCTGAAGCTCTTCCCCAACCAGTGAAGCCTGCTCTCCGCTGCCTAGTGCAGACAGGCCATCCTCCCCCACCTCCCAGGTATTTCACCCGTACAGGATGTGCCCACATTAGGAGAAGCCAAGTACAGTCCCCTCACCAGGGAGCAAGCCTGCCAAATAACACTCCAACATTGGGGGGTTGATGGTTTCTGGATTGAGGGCTTGCCCCAAGGCTACCGGGAGAGGGGCCCTGGTGAGCTGAACATGCTCAGTCCAGGGCTGAGGAATCTGCCTCTTACCAACTGTGTGGTCTTAGGTACAGGTAAGCCCGTTTCCTCATCTGGCAAGTGGGCATGCAACACCTGCCCAGCCTCCTCCACAGGGTAGCTGGAGGCTCAAACAGGGCAATGGAGGTGAAAGTTCTCAGCAGATGAGGTCCATCTACTCACGCAGGAGATTCTATCCAGCACCATAAGGAGTGCCCCAACCACCCTCTGCCCCCACATATTTCTTCCCTTGCAGCTAATCCCTGCTGTAGGCATCATTAGATCTAGCCTCTGGGTTAAGGAGATTCAGAGCATCAGATACGACCAAGGTTTCTGTGGGAGCAGAGGCAGGGGTGATGACACACACAGGCCCTTATCATCACCATTCACACATGCCATTATGAATCTCAGCATCAGGAGACAGCACAAGCTGGGAGGAAGGAGGCTGCTGTCAGGGGTGGAGCTGGAGGGCCTCCCAGGGAAAGGCCAAGGGAGAGGGCAGCTGGTTGTCCAGAGGGCAGTAGGAGTGAGGGCTGCTGGCTGAAGTGCCCTGGGGACCTGGGAATGACCAAGAGGAAAGGATGTTTGGAAGGGGACCCAGCGAGTCCACAGCCAGCTTCACTTGTAGCCTTCCCAGTGGCAAGAACCTAGGACCTAGGGTCAGACAGATGAGGACTCAGTGTACCTCTGGGGCACATTCCTTTACCTCCCTAAACATTATGTTGTTTATAAAATGGACATATGAACAGTTCCCTTTGCGAGTATATCTGTCTGTCTATCTATCTATCTATCTATCTATCTATCTATCTATCTATCTATCTATACATATATATATGTATGTGTGTGTGTGTGTGTGTATATATATATATATAAAATATACATACACACAGAGATCAGTTATTTATTATTACTGTTTATAATTTTGTTGAGGCCTTAGCACAAGCAGCCTATATATATATACACAGTCCCTCCCCCTCCAATATCCTTGCCATTCACCCCATCCTGGCTGCTTTATCTCCTTCCAGCCTGGAATGGAGTGCAGTAGAAGGGACATGGGCCAGGGAGTCTAAAAGTCTTAATGCCAATTCTGCCTTTGCCCTGGCTGAAGAAGGGTGGACAAGTCCCCTCATTACTCAGAACCTCACCTCTAAAGAGATCAGACGAGACGGTAATCACTAGCTCATGAGACTGCTGTGAGCACAACAGAAAAGGCAACATATTAGCAACGAATAGCTCAGATTTGCCCAACACTGCCAGGCACTGTAAAGGGTTTCACAAGCACTATTTCGAGAGACCTCCTCTACAATCTCATGATTATCTCTACTTTTGTAGATGAGAAAACTGAGGCTCCAAGAGGTTAAGCAACTTGGCCAAAGGTCACACAGCTTGCAGAGTGTGAATTTGAATCCAAGTGTCCACTACTTTCTATTTCATGTGGCATCTGAACACATTCAGGCTAGAAGTCCAGTCACCTGCTGACAGCACAGGAGCCTGAGATCCTGTCCCCAAATTGTGTCACAGGTCAAATCTCCCTGTTACTCTGACCCACGTTATAGCTCCCCAGATGCATTTGATGGGTTTCTCCCCAGCCACAAGGCATCCACATAGCAGATACTGTTCCTTTCAGAGGATACCAATGAGACCCAGAGAAGCTGCCTAATCTTCTCTGTGCCACACAGCCAGTGTGTAGCTGAGATGGGACTGCAGCCCCCTTCTGCAGGCTCTGCTGCAAAGCCTTGTTTCATGCGATTTCAGTAGGGTTAGGAATCTTTGATGCTGGGGATAGGGAGTGTGTGTTAGTGTTCTGGAGACTTCTAAAAGCATCAAGTTGTTACCCTGATACCTGATGAGACAAAGAGTTCCTTCTCCTTTCTCAGAGACCTAGCCCAATGTGAGGCTTTGCATCCAGTGATAGCTGCATTCCTGCCCTGCCCATCCAGGTGCCAGGCATGGAGTGGATCACTGTGCTGGTTGACCACTCAATATTAATACAGACTTTTGTTCAGATAGCAAGTGATAAAAGTGATTGGTCTAAATTTTCTCTTTGCCAGAAATTGGCCTGGGAGTGGCCAAAGGACCCGGTTCCAACCAACAAGAAGGGAAGGAAGTCAACTGGAAACCCTCCTAAATAAAGAGCCACATTAGGAAAGAGCCTCTTCTAACTCCACCTGCCTTCCTGCTGGTGATGCCCTAGACATGATGTCTGGAACCATGGCAACCATCCTGGACCATGAGGCAATATCAGCTGAGGATGGCACACAGGAGGATAGAGAGAGCCTGGCCCCTCGCCGACATTGCTGAGTTGCTTCACCATCCTTGGGACTACTTGCCTTGTCAAGTAAGATCACGTATGTATGCAATGGCCATAGCATTAACTGCTTGGCATTACGTTACTTACAGCCAGAACATCCTAACTAATAGAAGGTATAATAAAGGGCCCTACTTTAGGAAATAGATTCTCTGCTGTGTGTTTTACACATAGAAATGCTAAGGTATAGAGAGATGCCAGGCCTGCCCTCTTTGTACACTCACCCCTAACAAGTACATGTAGAAGAAACGAGACTCAGACCCGGGTCCTTCTGACTCCCAGGTCTATGCACAAAACCACCACACAGTCCTGCCCTCTGGGGTTCCACTGTAAGGGTATCAGAGCAAAGGGCAGTTTCTCCTCCTCTTGTAGATCAGCCTCTAAACTACCCTATTTCAGGATATTCAGTGAAAATCCATGTTGAAATATGTCCTATCAGACAGATAATGTGTTTTGGAGTTGGAAAAAATAAAGATAAGAGGATTGGGTCTGTGTGGGATAAAATGAGTCCTGCCTGTCAAAGCCATGTTCTGCCTTTAGGGGTCCAGGATGGCCACCTGGGAAGAAGCAGCAGTGAGAGAGAGAACATCTTCCATTCTCTTCTGTCCGAATCCTTCAAGGCTAGTTCAAGTGTTTTTTCTTCCAGGAAGCTTGTCCTGACTATCCCAAGCAGACCTGGCATATGTTTGCACACTTCTTATCATGGCAACAGGTAACAGGATTTTTTTTTTAGCTACTTATGTGTCACTCTGCACAACAGTGTCTCAGGCCCAGCACCGTTGTATCAAGCAGGGGTGTGGGAAATGCTTGCTGGTTTAATGTGACATCATTCAGTACAGTCCCCACGCTTTGTAAAGACAGCTCCTAGGTCAGTTTCACCCCTCCTCATTGCTACACATACACCTAGGACCCAATACAGATTCTTGTCCACCAAAGGGAGCTTCTTCCACTGGCTCGTGTGAAACATGAAGAAACCTGACATCAGTTTTCACAAAGCCAGCCTAGGGGCTTAATGCTGGCTGAAATATGGGCAAGGGGGAAACGGGACCCTGAGAGGAGCCCAGCAGAAAAATACAAAGCCCCGGAGGCACCCCAAATGTAGGGACCTATGGGACAGCCTGGACTGTCTTCAGAAACCTACAGAAATAACAGTTTCCTTCTCTGCTCCAGCCACACAATGCCACCTTGACAGGAATGTTCTAGAAGTTGGCAATGCACTTTCCCTCTGGCCTTACGTGTCCCTGGAACACAGTGGCTTGTGCTTGTAGAGCTTGGGGTTTGAAATTCCTTAAGCAAGCCAAGGAACCAGCAGCATCTGGGGGCTGCCCTTCAGTGGCTCTTCTCCAACGGGTATTTTTAGTCGCATTTAATTTGGCAGCGCTGAGCACTTTTGATTTCACAATGATTAGTTAGAGCTTGTGTGAGCGCTGTTTTTCTTCTTACCTCCCGTCTGTCTCCCCCAAGGGGACTGGGTGTTGTTTTGACTTTTATGTGCTACAATAAAAACTTTCATTGTAGCAAAATGTTTGCTCGTCAAAATTAGCTTGGTTAATTCCAAAGAATTGTTTCATCTTGGCTCCACAGGCACCAGGGATCTTTTTTACAAGACGAATTGGCCACCAGCCAGCTATCTCCGGGACAATTCCTCTGTAGTGTTCATCCCCCTGGAATTTACCTTTAAAGAGGAAGGACCTGCCTTCGCTTTGCAAAGGAAAGCAGAATGTGTTACGTGGTTCAGCAGCTCCACAGCAGGGCAGGGAAAGCAGCATGGAGTGTGGATTTGTTGTGTTGATTTTAGAATCACACACATGAAAGAAAGCCCCACATGGAGAAAGACACACATTGGCTGGATCCAGGGGGGCATAGTAGACATAGCACACACAGACACACATCCAGAGTTGTGACACTTATGGGTACAAATAGACACATGTTCACAAACGTACAGACCAACCAGGGCAGACACCCCAGGCAAGCAAACAACTGGGGGACCCACAGAAGATGAGCTGCAAAGACAGGCACAGACATCTGCCCAGCCGGGGTCAGGTGGGGAATGCTCATCCTGTCCTCTCCCCTACACTTGCAGGGGTCAGCAAGCAAGCTTCAGCCTCACCCCACCGAGACCCACCTGCATTATAGGGAAGTGGTACGTGCCACCTTCAAGCAGTCTCAGTAATCCTGGACCTGGGCTCTAAGGCCCTCGGTGTGCAGTCTGAGCCCAGAACCCAGGCCGAGTGTACTCCCTCCCTCCCAATCTGTTCTCTCTTTCCCCTCCCCAGAGTGAGATCCCTATTAGTGAGAAGGCAGAAGAAGCCCACAGAGGCCCTCAAAGGTCAGCAGAGCACCATTAGGTGAAGTCTTTTGGCAAATTGTCAGTGTGCCCAGATGAGAGGCTGTGAGAGAAGCTAGCACAGCCTTAGGTAGTGTGGGTGATGGGTAGGGTGGGGCAGGACTGGAGGCTCTGAGGCCTCTCTGCAAAGGGACCATTTTGCTTTGATGGGCCTGGGGGTTGATGCTCAGAGCTGGTTTTAGTTAGAATATCTGGGTGGGATTGTATGCCCCCCTATACCTCCTCCCTGCCCCTTCCAGCAGCTCCCCCGGCCTTTCTTCTCTCTTTTGCACTGAATGAATTGCAAACAATTCTGGGGAAGAGCCAAAGCTGCTATTATCTGAACACCCACTGTGCGCCCTGTGCCTGTCCTGCCATCAACTGCTCCAACAGTCGCTCGGGGTCAGTGTCTCTAGCTCCATTTTGCAGATGATCAGGGTTAAAGGCGGCAGTGGCCTAAGGGGACACAGCAAAGTGCCCATCTCTCTCTTGCACTTAATAGGTGGAGAATGAGGCTCTCAGAGGCCCTGGAATTTGTCCAAGGCCACTTAGCTGGCACCAGCAAAATAGGATTTGACCTCAAATACTGGCCCCAGAGCCAGCTTGTGGTCAGACATTTAGCAGTGACTGCCCCGGGAATGAGGTGGCACTGTCAGGGCTTCAGATGCCTCCAGCTCTGGCTGCAGTGAGGGTGGGAGATTGGAGGGGCAGACACATTGGATGATGGGGTGACCTAGGGACACAGTGATGGTGAGGACAGGAGGCAGGTAAGACCAGCACTGAGATGGTAAGCTGGCTGTGTCTCCAGGCAAGAGACATAAAGGGTTGGGGCACAGCAAAAGATTGATGCCATAGCCAAACAGACTCCCTGATAACACCATTCTTTCTCCCTCCCCTGTCTCACTGTGCCCCTACTCGGCACTCTGCCTCCTTGAAGGAAAGGGACAGTCAGTATCTGGAGGGGGAATGGGTCTTTGAGCTATATATTCATCCCCTAGTTTCTTATCAGGTGCCCGCCCTGAGCCAGGCACAGGGAATGCAGCAGAGTACCAACCAGACCTCATGCCTTCCTGGTGCCACTAGGGAACACACTCACCTGTGGGCCACGTGGTAAGACCCAGTGACAAGGAAGGTAACAGAGAAGAAACACACACAAATCCTGGGCGGCAGGTGGAGATGGGGCGGGACCATCAGGCAGGAGGGTGGGGCGGGAAGGCTGCGAGTCAGGCCCTGGGGGTGTCTGGGAGAGGGCTTCCAGGCTGGGGGATGAGAGCACAAAAAGACCCCAAGGCTAGAGCTGGCCTGTGGCCAAACTGAGTGAGCAGACAGTGTGGGGTGAGGCTGGGAGGTAGCTGGAGGCCAGGTCTTGTAAAGCTTTGTGGGACACCCTGAGCCTTTTTAAGTCAGCCTTTATCTATATGCACCAGGGCAGGCACCTGATGAGAGGTTAGGGAATAAATGTACAGCCTGGAGGCCTGGGCAGCAGACTGACAACGCCCTGCAGAGAATCTGGCCACTCTTCAGCTGCTGCTGCTGCTCTTCAATCTAGGGGCATCTGTGGCCAGAACTTTTAGTCCCTGGCTTAAAGATCAAGCCCTCTTTCTTGGTCCCCATTAGGAAAGGGACATGCACAACACTGCCACGTGTCAACCAGGGTTGAAGACCAAGACAAGGGCTTAGCCCCAGGTCCCAGTTCAGTAGAGGGACAAGAGCAAGATCTGGGATGGAATCCTCTGGCTTCTCTTGCCCAGCTGTGTGGCCTTGAGTAAACTGCTCACCCTCTCTGAGCCTCAGCTTTCTCCATGGTCAAAAAGAGATGCTTTACTACAGAGCTAGGAGGGCCAAGAGAGTAATAGAAGTCAACAAAAGTCATTGTAAAATGTGAGAATCCTGCACATCTGGAAGGTTTTATTTTAAAATTATTTCTCCCCTGCTGCTCAGGGGAGACAGGATGTTAGCCAACAACGTGCAGGGACAGGCGAGGCTTCTCTGGGAAGGGACCTGTGCCTCCCTCCCCTGCCCCACATCCCACTCTCCCCTTCAGGGTTAGGCCTCCCCAGGGTCTGTAACCCTGAACCTCTACAAGCAACTTCACCTAGAAGGCTAAGGACAACAACTTCATGGTTCTGCCCAGCCCTCTGGTGCCCCATTTCTCACTCAAGTTTTCTGCTCAGGCGTGGGCTCTTGTTCTCTCCAGATGCAGAGCCACAGCCTGAAGAGCAAACCAGCTGGGCTTCCAAGTGGCACCTGGAAGGCTCTCAATTCGCAAATGGGAGGATACAGCTCTCACCTCCACCCCATGCCTTGTTTGCAGCTTCGGGTCAGTCTGCCTGTGTGCATCTTTAATTACGTTTTAAAAGGTCAGTCATTTTTTTAAGTTGATGTTGCTAAATCACCTCATGTTTAGATCCTAAGGATACGTGGATCTAGGAGTGAATTATGAGAAAAGGTGAAGGGGATGATTGAAGGAGTAACTAATATGGATAAGCAAGGAATTCTGAGGACACAAAATTTATTTCTCCAAAAAAGACAAAAAGATTTGACTGGTGAATAAGCGGGAGTGTAGGGACAGTCACACCAGGGTACTCAGGGCTAGGCCCACAAAACAGGTCTGTTTCAGAAGGAGAGCTCTGGGCCCACCTCCCAGCCTCTGCCTCTAGAGTCCTACCCTGGAGGGAGCTGGTGCTTCTCTACTAACCACAGCTCCACCAACCTTTTCTGGAAGTCTTGGCTGGTGACCTCCTAACTAACCTCTATGGGCTGGTCCCTAAGGTGGGCATCAGCCACCACCGAGCAAAGCCAGGAGCCTGAGGTGCAACTGCCCCAAATGGAATTCAGAGGTCCTCACCTTCTCCTCCCCGCTCAGCCTGTGTCCCCAACACTGGGCACTGAAGAGGCCCGATAAAGGGGACCAGGTCCCTGCCTTCAAGAAGATCAGTATCCTCTGACAACTGGAGAAAGAAGAGGAATAAATCATGGGGAAGGGAAGGATGACAGGGAGAGTCTGATGTCCCCAATCCCTGAAGAACTTAAGGACTTTACTCATAGCCAGGAGGTTCTTCGAGGCCCTGTGAAGCTTTTCTCTACCTAGCCATCATTTACTGAGCACTAACTATGTGCCATGCAGCCTGCCAAGTCGTTGATACATCTTAATTTATTTAATCCCCCCAATAATCCTAAGAGATATGTGTTATCATGTATCTACTTCATCCTGAACTCCTTGCCTCAGGTGATCCTCTTACCTTAGCCTCCCAAAGTGCTGGGAGTATAGGTGTGAACCACTGCATTCAGTTGATGTCTCTATCCCTGTAGGACAGGTGAGGGAGCTGAAGCACAGAGAGGTTAAATAACTGGTTCAAGTCACACAGCTAATAGGTGGTAGAACCACATTGGACACAAGTGGTCAGGGCCAGGGGCTGCACTGATACTCACCACGTAACAGCTTCTCTAACAAGTTAGATGTGTGCAGCAGAAGTTGCCACAAAGTACCAGTGTCAAGAATTCTCCTAAATGAACTATTGACCTATTTTACATTTGAGAAGTTACTAGCTTAATAATAATAATAATAAATATTTATTAATGGTAATAATAATATTCATTGCTTAATTAGTAGGAGCCAAGCACCGTATTTTAACCAAATTAATCCTCACAGCAACTCCATGAGGTGAATACTATTATGATCTCTATTTTACAAAGGAGGAAACTGCGGCAGAGAGGCTAAGCAACTACATTAGAGTTTCCCAGAGAAACAGAACCAGCAAGATATATATACACACAGAGGGTGCCAAAAGGATGTGTACACATTTTAAGAGATATTGTCTATGTATTACATAGTACTTTTCAAAGTTGAATGGAAGGTACCCTTACTAGGCAAGTGTACTTGACAAGCTACACATCCATTTTACCTGTAATTCATACACTTTGGGGGAATGATTGATTTTACCTTTAACAAGATTGCCTAAAATACATATATGTTTTTTGGCTCCCTTGCAGATATATTCCTTGCATATCCTTGTATATGCACATATGGATGTATACAGGTAAATTTGTTATAGGGGTTGACTCACACAATAGAGGCTAAGAAGTCTCAGTCAGCCATATCCAAAGGCCTAAGAGCCTGTGTGTATGGGGTGGGGGTGGGGGTGGGGTCTAAGTACTTTTCTGAATCCCAAGGCCCAAAAGCCAGGAGTGCTGATATCCAAGGGCAGGAGAAGATGGATGTCCCAGCACAGACAGCAAATTCACCCTCCTCCACCTGCTTGTATTAGCCAGGCCCACTGCAGACTGGATGACAATGACTGCATTGGTGAGGGCACTCAGTTGACCCATTCCAATGCTCATCTCTTCTAGAAATACCCACAGACACACCCATAAATACTGTTTTGCCAGCTCTCTGGACATCACTTGGCCCAGTACCCATCCCAGCACCTTACCCAAGGTTCCCAAGTTGATAACAGGCAAAGCGGCAATTTGGGCCCAGGCAGGCTGGCTGTGCTCACAGCCACTCTCCTTCACTGTCAGTAAGTGTGCAAAGAAAATAGAGAGGAACTGAGGCCCAAAGCCAGGCCTGTGGACCATCCATGCCTGAGCTTGGCTGCTCTGCCTTGCTGCCTGCTCATCCTGTCTGTGATACCTTCTCCAGATTAGAGATCCCGAGCAGAATCCTAGACCCCTAGCTCTCCATCTGCCATGGCAAGGAGCCCACTCTTCCTGGGCTCACCTTCCCCCAGGCAGGTGAGCAGCCCCCTGTCTTCCCAGGCATCTCCCACTGGCCTTGGTTACCTGGCCTGCCCTGCCCTGGAGTTTACCTGTCCTCTAAGCCTGTTGGTCACAGGTGACCTCCCACTAGACTCCTGGATAGTGAGTCTCTGACCATTCACACAAAGTTTGGGAGCCTCTGGACCCTTTTATGGGTTTGCTGGGGCTCTCTTTTCCCAGCTGCGTTTTGCACTCTGCCTTCCTAAAATCTGGAGCCCTTGCCTACAGGGTCTGGCTCTCCTTCTCTTCTGAAGCTCTGGGTCCCCCTTGCTTCCCTTCACCACCAGTTTCTCCTACAGTCAGATTTGGGTTGAACCGAGGTGCCCTGGTCACTCCCTGCCCTCCTGTGCCTGGCTGGTGCACTGAGACCACAGGAAAGGGTGAGTGTCGGGTGTAGCAGCTGTTGCAGCTGGCTCCCAGGCCACACCCTGCACAGCTGGGCCCAGGGCAGCTTGACCCAGAGCAGCACTGCCAGCTTAGCTGAGCACTTGACAGAAAAGGGCATCCTGGCAGGGTGGGACCAAAAGAGGCTCCCCCAGCATCCTCTAGAGGCAGCATGGAGGAGGGGCCGGGCAAACCACACCCTGGAGGCCTCCTTCAGATCCTGCGCTGGGACCTCGGCAGCTTACCTAATCTGTGTCCTAGGTGCAACCTCTGTAAAATGGGGGACACGACAGGCACCCCAGGGATGCTTTGAGGGATGAAACCCTTGTCACTCTGCAGACGGCAAAGGGACTCTGGGAGGTCTCTTAGCTTCCCAGCTAAGGATTCCATGGAAACCGGAGAGGGAGTCTGTGGTCAGGCTGTGTCATGTGAGCATCCCGTTTCCTGAAAAACCAAGAGAGGAGCAGTCACTTACCATTGTCGTTTGAGGCACTCTTAAAGAGGAATCTGTGGTTTCATCCCACACTACCCTGTCCCATGTAGAAATCAAGGCACCATTGCAGAACTTCTCTTGAAGTTAGCACTATCCTATCTAGGCATCTCATTTTGAAAGCAAATCGTTCTAGTGCAGTATCCTGTCTTACAAAATGCAGCCACACAGCATATGGCACCTAGACGGGAAGGTGGCATGGGGCCGGAAGGGGGCATAGGCACAAAGGGGGCCTGAGCTCACCCCAGCCTGGGATGGCCACACAGTAACAGTTCCTCATCCCTCCCATGGTGATATTTGATTATTCTCTTCTTAAAGCTCATGCCCTGAGAGATAGGTCTAGTTAGACCCATTTCATAAGTGAGGACCAGAGAGACCAACTCCCCAATGTCACCAGAGTACCATGAGCAGATAGATCCAGGGCTTGCCTCTGGCTCTGGATGCCAGACCTGTGCTCTTCCCTTGGCACTGCCTACTATCCTGGCCCACCACCCACTCCAGTGCCATCGCCCCACCCTGTGGGAGACATTTGAGGAGTTCAAAGGCTCTAGGCTAAGCAACCATGAGACTACACCACAAGTAGTTAGGACTCTCCAGGTCCACTTAAAAACCCACATCCCTGGGGAAATTCCTGGTGCCAAAGGGGGAGCTGACAAATGCAGTGAGTGCTCCAACTCCAGTCTCATCCCTCGCCCCCTCTTTCTCCCAGGGAGCCCCCAGATATTTTCTAAGAGAAGAGCAAACCAATAAGCGCCTTCTCAGAGCAGGATTTCCCTAGCCCGTCAGAAGGGTTTGAGGACGAGGTTGGTAGCAGGGCTGGAGGAGGAGTCCATAATGACAAAAGCCAAGTCCGCAGAGAGGAGGCAGGGGCATAGGAGACCGCAGGCCTCACCCCAATTGAGGGTCCTCCCAGGCTCATGGAAATGGCCACCTCCTTCCTCTTCCCTCCTCTCCGTGTCCCTGACCTATGCTGGGAGTATCCTTTCCTGACACCCTGCAGCAGAAGCCACATAAGCTGGGACAGGGGCCAAAGAAGGACAGGCCAGACCGCCACAGAGCAGAACTGGTGCCTAGCCCTGGGGAAAGCAGCAGAGCCTTGGGAGCACAGGCCCCAGTCTGGCCAAGCAGTACGACCACAGGGGCATCTCCAGGTGAGCGTCAGCAGCTCCTACAAGTCCCCTGAATTCTGGGGTTGTCTGTCATGTCCATATTAGAAACATCTTAGACTCCAGGAGCTCCTTAGCTTCAGGGTCCCTGTGGTCTTCCCAAGGATGCAGGGACATAGGGGAGGAGAGAGAGGAGACTCCCTCCTTGTCAGCTAAGAGGCCTTGTCAGCGAGGCCCCGATGACAAGCCCAGCCCAGACAGTGCACAATGGAAAGGGAAACCACCATGCTGCAAGTAAAGAGTGTTGTCATAGTGTGCACACACACATGGGCTGTGTTTGTAGATGTGATACACAGGGCAAGGTCAGCTGTCAGGGGAAGTCCTGAAGTTTCTCAAGGAATGGGGGCTGTGTGTATCTCACTCATCCCCCAGTGCCTACTACAGTACACAAGATGCACTGGGCTACCTAGCTGTGTGACCCTGGATAAGTTACTTATCCTGTCTGTGCTTCAGATTCCTCTTCTATGAAATGGAGCTAGTATTGGAGGGTGAGGAGGATTTAATGAGATAGTGGAAGGACCTGGTATGCCGTCCTTATCAGAGTCCCTTGTACCCGGGAGCAGCAGGAAACACGATAGCTGACTCCTGGGGTCCTCCAGGCTCACCAACCAGCCAGAGAAGAGACTTTTGATCCTAGAAACCAGCACCTTCATCAAAAGAGAAGGTGAAAGGGCCTGGAAAAGCTGAGACCTGCGGGATGTTGTTTACTGAGAACCCTTCACCAAAGTAATCATTGTTTTCTCAGAGAAGCAGTTCTCTGAAGGGCACTTGAAATACCTCCCCAAGAAATACGCCCTGAAGGGCAGTCATTGTGACTTGCTTAGAAGGCTGTCTCAGACAAGGGGACTCACAAACCTCGCTCCATCCAGATGCCAAAAGGTGAGGGTGGTTCTGAGGCAGGCTGTAAGGCACTGAAACATCTATTTATGAATGACTTCTAACTTAGTGGTGTAGAAAAATATTGTACTCTTGTCACCAAAAAAGGGAGAAATTTAGCACAGAAGCACAGTGCCTAGGATATAGCGAGTGCTCCATCAATGTCAGTCATACTAAGAATTATTATCTATGTATGATAAATATCGCTATTATTATTATTATTATTTTGCAGTTTTTGGCCAGGGCTGGGTTTGAACCCGCCACCTCTGGCACATGGGGCTGGCACCCTACTCCTTTGAGCCATAGGTGCTGCCATAAATGTCACTATTATTTATAATACTCTAGTAGGATTTATAATTATGACATTATTGTCCCTCAATAAGAAATAAATGCTGCTACCTAGAAGAATGGACGAAACAATGAAATGTGTTATTTTCGGCCAGAGCTTCAGGGCTCAGGCCTGAAATCTGGCAAGATGAGGCTGGCCAAGGCAATGCAGGTAGCCAGGCTGGCGGGAGCCAGAAATGTCTGTCTATGGCCATCACATTCCAGCTCTGCCCAGCAGGACCATGGCTCTGCAAAAGGATAAGTGTCCCCCACTCTGCCCTGTGCTGTCTCTGGGTGAGGTGACTCCTGTCAGGTGTCTTGCTCCACCCTGGCGCAGGAAGCCTCCCTGGAAGTCAACCTGCATCAGCTCAGTTCTGAAGGTCTGAAGCAATGGGGGCCATGCTACTGAGACCCTCAACCACACCAGAGCTGGCAGACTGCCCCTCTCTTACAAAGGTGACAGTTACTTGCTTTGGGGGCCTAACTCATAAGGGATAGCTGCCTGCAGGATTGTGGGAACCAGGGAGAGTCATTGTCCAGAGATCCCCACACAGGAGTTGGTGGCTGCTCTCCTGGAAGGGGTGAACCTGGTCCCAGCACTCACTCACTCTTCCTGGAGGAACACCATCAAGTTGCAGTGAGAAAGACTTTGAAGTTCTAAAGACAGTTTTGCTTTTCTCTTGAGCACCCTGACACTGGGAAAAGTGTGGAGAGAGGGGTGCTCAAAACCTACCTTATTTGCATACTTAGCAGGGGGCCCACAGACACAGACACTGCAGGGCTTGAAACAGTGTGGCCCACTTGATAGCTGCCTGCATTTGGGAGGTGTGTTTAAGCTGTCAGAGCCTCAGTTGCCTCCTCTGTAAAATGGGGATAGTAAGGAGCTGTCCACAACCTGCTGGAGTTATGAGGCTCACCTTGTGACACTGCACTCCACAGACTTTCAGGTCCAGGCCTGGGTGGGGACAGCAGTAGCTGTCACTCCATTTGATTGGTGAAACATCTAAAAAAATAGTCACCAAAATGTGAAGGGGGCAGGGGCTAAGGGGAAGGATTTTGGTGACTCTAATTCCTTTTTTTCCTTTCCTTTTCTTTTCACTTATCTGGATTTCCCAAATATTCCACAATGTTCCTAAATTCACTGTGTCATCTGAACATGATAATAAAGTGAAAAACAAGCCCTAAGCCCCACTGTGGTGCGTGGCAGCCTGGGTGCTGGGGGAAGGGAAACCAGAGCAGTGGCAGAGCTGCGTACCAAGTCCAGGTGAGGCAGCAAAGGGGACATCCCCACCCAGTGGTAAAGACCCCCCAACTCAGCAGCAGGGCCCCACTCGCTCAATCCGGCTGTGCCTGGCTCAAACAATGCGAACACACAATCATTCATTATAACTCAATTACAGTGATTAAAGCTGGTGGCATGCAGAGGCAGGAGGGAGTGTTGCCAACAAAATTTACACTCCGTGTCATCAGCCAGAGATAACAGCAGCTGATGCGGCCAATCACCTCCCTTGCCATCTGCTCAGCGTGGGGGCACCCCGGGGCGAGGGCCCTTGCCACACTAATGGGGGACCATGCGGCAGACAGGGGCTGCAGAGATGGGTTGCCCCAGGCCAGGAGCTCCCCTGCAGACACAGCCCCCCAAACCCAACATCTGGAATATGGGTGTGGAGGGGCAGAGGGCTATTGTTCTGGGTTGTGCAGAGGTTGGGATTCTGATACCTGGTTTTCACCCCCATGTTTCAGATGAGGAAACTGAGGCACATATGCCCAGAGGATCACATACATCCAGCCTGGGGCAGGGCCCATGCTTGGGCCTACTCTGGCTCTCCTGGGAGATGGCACAGACAGGGAGGTTGGGAAACTGGGACCACTCTGGATGCAGGGAGATGGAAGGGGCCAGGCTGAGGTCTGAGACCCTGGGGACACAGAGGAGTCAGAGTGGCAGCAGGATGGCCTATGTGGACAGTGCAGGAGGCACTAGGCACAGGGCAGGGCTGCGAGGGGAGTGTGGGCACTTTGGAGGGGATGGCCATCTATCAGCAGGCAGCAGACTCAGACACAGGGGGCTTTGCTCACAGTGACCAAGAAGGACTTGAGGAAGAGGTAGAGATAGAGGTAGCTGAGGTCAAGGGCTGAGAAGGGCAGAGCTGCCTTTTAAGGGGGCAGCAATGACACAGGTCACCCCAGAACACTGAGTTCCCATCTCTGTTGGCCACAGGAAGCCAGACATCTATGCTATATCAGTAGGATAGTAGTCCCCCCATCTGGGAAGGCCTCTTCTGAGCCCTGTTGACTAGCAGTGGGGGTGGCAGAAGAGCATGGCAGGTAAAAGGGGGGCTCAGATTCCCCTTCCCCTGATTGTTCCCATTATTCTCACCCAGTAATTTTTCTTGCTGGGCCAGACCACAGTCACCATGGAAGCATCCATACTGCCAGCTGTCTGTCACCCTCCCCCAGCCCAGCCCTTTCTGATGCCATAAGTAGAGCTTGTTTCCTGATGCTCGGATTCCACCGTGAGTCTCTCCTGGTCTTCCCCACAGTGCATTTCACCTTTCCCCTTCTTCCAGGGCCTTTCGCCAGCTGCCTGGCAGACTGAAGCACTGCCCCTCCCCCGTTAGGAAACTCACTCGTCCTTCAGAGCCCAGCTCAGACCTCACCTCCTCCAGGAAGCCATCCCAGGAGAGTGCCCATCTTTTGGGGTCCTGTACCCCCATGCTTGTTAATGTCCTGGGAGCACTGACCATAGAATGTTGGGGTCATCTAGGGAAAGACAGTGCCTCACCCCCACTCCTGGCAACAGCTGGACTCAGAGGCTGGGTCCTATTCACCCCTGAAGTCTGGGCACTGAACCAGGTGGGTCTCAGGAATTGTCTGCTGACTGGACAGGAACAGCTGCCTTCTGAGGACTTGCTCAGGAGAGGACACAGCGGAGCCTATGGGTGGAAGCGGAGGTCAGTGTCTGCAGAGTGAAGACCAAGGGAGAGAAGGTCAATGGGCAGAAGCCCCCCTCCCTCTAGCCTAGGCCTCTCCCCACATCCATTTGGGCACCTCGGTTCATGCCTATCTGACCCCACTGTGTGCTCACCTGCTCTGGCTCCCAGGCAGGTAGACGGGGCAGCCCAGGGTGGCTCCTTACAACTGCTGAAGCTGGAGGCAAGGGGGAGGAGGGGCGTGTCCTCTCTCCCTGCACATCACAGGCCTAGAGACTGGGGTACAGCCAGCTGGGGACGTTTGGAGATACCATAGAAAGACCGTGATCCAGGCAAGACACACTACCCCACCTGAGGTGCAAACCCCCTGGGATTCCCCAAGAAGAACTGAAAGAGGAAGCTGAGGAGGGGAGATGGGGTGGTGAGAGCTGAGGCTCAAAAAACGCTCAAGGGTCAAAAATCTGGGTTTTAGTTTCAGTCTTGACTCGAGGTGATGGGACGTTACTCATTCCTTCATTCCGCAAGTAGCACTAGGCACTGGGGATATAGAGGGATCGAGGCTGGCAGGGGTCCTGTCTCTGTGGAACTTTTATTCCAAGTTACTGTGCTCTCTGGGCCTGTTTCCCCATGTATAACAAAAATGATGAACTAGATCTGTGGCCTGGGAGAGGGACTTGTAAGCAAGAAGATGAGGCCTCAATACCAGATGCCCACTGAGCAAGAAAGTGACCCTCTTCTAGCTTCATTTGGGTGCTAATGGGCCCTACACAGCTCCCAAACACTGGATCATCTCCTGCTTTTGACAAAAAGGAAATGAGAAGGACTTAAGAACCAGATAGAATTATTTTCATTGCATTTTCCAGTATGCAGATTTTTACATTTAAGTGATACCAGTTTTTCATTTAAGATAATGTTCTGAATACTTTTTAAATACTTACATGTAAGCTTTAAAAAATGAAATTATTACAAAAAAAGTTAAGTAAATTATAGAATGGTGGGTTCCAGACCAGGGCAAGTAGCACAGGATGGTAATTTACAAATGACAGCAATTCTTTGATTCTGTGGATTCTGATGACTGCAGGCAGCCTGAATGCCTGTGCCACCTAGAACAAGGCCAGCAGGGCCAGAGGAGGCTCCCTCCCCCTGATGAAGAGGTGATGGTGAGTCAAGTAGCAGAGTCTTGGGTAACATCTGTCCTCAGGGCTTCTGAGGGACTAGGGAGTATGAACCCCAAACAAGCCTGAATGCAAATTGATCTCATTGACCAATAAGCTGATCTCCGTAGCATGAGCACAGCAGCTGGCACCAGTTTCCAAGTCGTGTTTAGCACAGAAGGATGGCCTCCCTGTGCAGTGTCAGAGAAGTGACTCAGCTCTGCAGGCTCCCTCCCTCCCTCGGCCTGCTGACCCCCTGCACCTTCCTGGGGAGACACTAGAAATCCTCTAAGTAGTATACCTGCCCCAGTACAAGGTATCTACAAACCTTTCAGGCACAACTAGAAACAAAACTAGCTCAGCACTGCCCATGAGCAGTCCATCAGCTCAGGTGCTGGTGTGTCTCAAATGCCTTTCCTTCTCATAGCCTACAACTCCTATTGATCCTTAAACACCCAGTCAGATGTGGAGCCTCTAAGAACAATTCCCCTTTTGACTCCTCTGAGAGTGGCCTGTTACCCCCTCCTCCTGAGGACCCCCACAACATGCTGCCCAGGCCACTAATTAAGATTTCACTGTTTTATAATTATTGGAGCTTGTCCCACTAACAAGTGTGTTCTGTAGGAGCACAGGACATCTGTCTTTGTATCCTATGCCCCTAAACTCCAACACCAAGTCTGCCCCGTCTGTATCTATTGAATTAATGCATGAGTGGGTGGTGGGTAGGCTTGGCTTGAAGTTCTGACCTAATTTTCAGATTCTGTTGACTCTACTTCTCCATTTAAGGAAAGAAAACTTTTCGGTGAAAGCATCATTCCTTTAGAATTCAGTAACACCTCGCACAGTCCTCTAAGACATCACCTAACCCCAACAAAATTAGCCAACATCACAAAGTCAAAAAAAAACGGATGTGGGTGTGGATGTGAAGAGAACTTCTACACTGCTGGTGGGATTGCAAACTAATACAGCCCTTTGGAGAAAATCTTCAAAGATCTAAAAGTAGACCTTCCATTTGATCCTGCAGTCCCGTTACTAGGTATTTACCCGGAAAAACACAAATCATTTTACCTCAAGGACATTTGCACCAGAATGTTTATTGTGGCTCAGTTCATAATTGCCAAGTAGTGGAAGCAACCTAAGTGCCCATCAACTCATGAATGGATCAACAGACTATGGTATATGTGGACTATTGGGCTATTGTTCAACCATTAAAAAAGATATATTTATCTGGATGGAGTTGAAATGCATTCTTCTTAGTAAAGTATCACAAGAATGGGAAAATAAATATCCAATGTAATCCATACTAATAGGAAATCAATAAACAATTACATGCTCATAAGAACAATAAAAAGCTAATATAGTCTAGTTCAGTGGTAGAGGGAAGTGGGGCAGGGGGAGGACAATTGGCAGAGAAGGGAGGGCATGAGGCGGGATCTCGCCTCATTTGCACATTATGAGGATGTATAACACACCCCCTCAGTGAGGGGCTCTTTTACAAATGGAACTTTACCCTGGAAGTGAGAACAAAGTAACCTAAAAATTTGTACCCTCATATTAATTTGAAATAAAGTATAAATTAAAAAAAAATTAAAAAAAAGAAATTCAGTAACAATTTATCCAGCACCTGTCAGGTGTCAGGTGCTCTGTGAGAAACCGGAAGTGAACCAAAGTTGATCTCTGCTCTCAGGAAATTCACAGCAGGGTGGTAGGAGAAATGAGACAAGCAGCAAAAGGATAACAACAAGGGAAGGACTTGGAAATCTTCTGTATTTAGATATAAACCACTCAGAATTTAATCTATTTTGAAATGAGATTTAGACAGAACATCAATGAGGTTAAGTAAAAAACCTGTAATCCTAACTTTAAACTAGAAGTACCAGCAGACTTTATGATGTTAACAAATATATAACACATACACATTTCTTAGCTCTGCTTTTGAAAAAGCCTAAAATCAATGACCATTCCATTACCATCAAGTACTCCTGGCATCCAGATTATGGTCTCTAAATACCACTTCCCATGAAAAGTAACCCGAGTTCGTTGGAGAAATGGCTGACCCCACTCCTAGCAGAGAAAATGTACAAGATGAGCCAGCAACATAGTTTTTTACTAGAAGGCAATAAATTGATCAAAGACCACAAGGATCATATCAAAAAGACTCAGGAGACATCTTCAAGGGAATTCCCAAATAGGAGGATTTGGGAAAAAATAGGAATAACTCCACTCAACTGAAATATATCCAATATTTTTAAATCCACACAATCAAAAGAATATTTTTGAGGATAACAAGGAATTAACTTATTATTTTGGGAACTGGTGAGTAAAGCAAGTGAATCAAGCATTTACCCAGCATTTCTTATATGCACTGTACTTCAAATGGTTAAAGAGGGGCCGTTTCCCTGTGCAGCAATATTTAAGCATAGTTGGAAAGGTGATACTTAGAACGTCACCCGTTACTAGCCCCTAATGATAGTGAATCTGCACGGTAATCAGTGACTGCTAACACACAAAAGGGTAACACACACATTCCTTTCCTAATGAATCTGTGGAGTATTCTTGCCACTCCCCACCCCCCAAAAAAACTCAAGCCTGAATCTAATCAAGCTCCAGGACCTAGCTACAATTTAGCAATCAGCAAAATTCAGACTGTGTGAAGCTCTAAAAGCAAATAATTTGGTTTCTTCAATAAAAAAAAAATGTGTGTGTGTGTGAGAACGAGAATAAGAGATGAAGGAGAAACCTGAACGATATATTAATTACATTGTTCTGTATGGATCTTATGTGGATCCTAATTCAGATAAATATACTTTGTAAAAACTTAAGACACAATTGGGAAACTTGAATACAGATTGGATATTTTATGATATCAGAAATTATTGTCAATTTTTTAGGTGGTTTAGTGGTATTGGATTTTATTTATTTATTTGTTGATTGATTGATTGAAACAGAATCTCACTCATTCACCCTCGGTAGAGACCCATAGCATCATAGCTCCCAGAAGCCTCAAACTCTTTGGGCTCGAGGCATCCCCTTGACTCAGTCTCACAGATAGCTGGGACTACAGGAGCCTGCCACAATGCCTAGCTGTTTTTAGAGACAGGTTCTTGCTTTAGCTCAGGTTGACGTTGAACTCCTGAACTCAAACAATCTATCCACCTTGGCCTCCCAGACTGCTGGGATTACAGGCATAAGCCACTGCACCCAGCCTAGGGGTTGTATTTTAAAAATAGGTCCTACTTGTTGGGCACAGCCACTCATGCCTGTATTCTCAGCACTTTTGGAGGCCAAGGCAGGAGGATCACTTGAGGCCAGGAGTTCAAGACCAGCTAGGAAACATAGTGAGATCCTATCTCCTAAAAAAAGAAATTTTTTTTTTTAATTAGCTGGGTGTGGAGCCCAGGAGTTCAATGCTGTAGTGAGCTACGATCCTGCCACTGCACTGCAGCCTAGGTGACAGAACAAGACCTTATCTCAACAACAACAACAAAAAGTAGCTCTTACCTTTTTGGGTTTTTTAAACTATTTGTTGTTTTTATTATTTATTTCAAAAAGGTACAATTGTTTTTGTTACATGGATACCTTGTATGATGCTTAAGTTGGGGACTTTTCATGTGCCCATCACCAAAATAGTGTTTGAGGTACCCGGTAAGTTTTCACACCTCTCCCCTTCTCACTCTCTCCTTCTTGGTTTCCCGTGTCCTTTACATCTCTTTGTGCCTCTTTGTGTGCCCATCATTTAGCTCCCGATTATTAGAGAGCACATGCGGTGTTTGTCTTTCCATTCCTGAGACACTTCTCTTAGGACAATGGGCTACAGTTCCATCCAAGTGGCTGCAAAGGACATTATTTCACTCCTTTTTGTGGCTGAGTAGTACTCCATGGTATACATATACCACATTTTCTTTCTCTCCTCATGAGTTGAGGGGCACTTAGGTTGATTCCATATCTTTGCAATTGTGAATTGTGCTGTATTAAACTTTTGAATGTAAGTGTCTTTTTGATAAAATGGCTTCTTTTCCCTTGGGTGAATACCCAGCAGTGGAATTGCTGAATCAAATGGTAGGTCTACATTTATTTCTATGAGGAATCTTCATACTATTTTTCATAGAGGTGGTAATATGCAGTCCTACCAACAGGGTATAAGCATGCTTTTCTCTGCACCTATACCAGCATCTTACCTTTTTGAAATAGTAGAATATTTACTAATTCAATAATGAAATGTCTGGCATTTGCTGCATAATACTCCAATGGTGGTGGTGGCTGGCTAGAAATGGGCAGGGCATAGATAAAACACTATTTTAGCCCTGTGTTGATAACAGTTGAAGCTGGATGATCAGCGCATGGAGATTCATTATTTTTTTCTCTCTGCTTTTATATTTGTTTGTCTTTTTTCATAATGAAAAACTAAACAAATCTAATCCATGTTGTCTCTGCATAAGACAGCTGCCCCCGCACACGCATAAAATCATTAGGACTACAAAACATCCAGGCTGGAGAACCCAGGGATTATTCATCCAGACTTTAATCATCACTCAAAGGATGAAAAGATTGGGAACTGGACAGGCCCAGCGACCAGCTCGGGTGACTCAGTCAGCTCAGTGCTCTGCTGCTGGGCGTGTGTACCTCCACGCCCCGCCCCCCCTTTTAGTTACCAGAAATTACAGGAGGGACCAGTCAGTCCTTTAGTCCTGCTCTTTATGGCTGTCTTTATTTTCTTAATCTTTAATTATGAAATATTTCAAACATGCAGCAAAGAACAGAAAACAACATGACACTACTAAAGTCACCATACAGATTGTTACAATGTGAACATTTGAACATTCTCTTCAGATTTTTACAATAGGGTTAATATGTGAGAGGGATGGCTGAACACCTCATTTCCTCTTCTTCCCTCTCCGCAGAGTTGTGAAGTGTTCTTTCTACTCATGTTTTTACATTTGTATATATATATATATGCTTAAATATAGAATTGTTTTGAGGATTTATATTTCACATAAATAGTATCATATCATGTGTTGCCTTTCGCATCTTGCTCTTTTCACATAACATTGTGTTTTTGAGATTTATCCAAGTCAATACATAAAGATCTAGCTTATGCATTTTAATGCCTATATATAATTTTATTACAGGAAAATGCACAGATTTTTTTAAAAATCCATTCCCCCATTAACAGACAGGTTGTTTTCAATTATTTTTGCTGGAACAAGGGGGCAATGAAGATGCTGCACATGCCTCTTTGTGTACTCGTGGTAGAGTTTCCCTATGGTACATGCCTGGAGGTAGACACCTTCTTCTTCTCCTTCATGGTTGCCACATTGCTTGGCAATAGTAACCTAATGGTAATAGTAATAGTTGCTTGACAATCACAAATGGTTGAACCAATTTATGCTCCCACGAACAGTGTCTGACAATGTTAGTCATTCATGTCACCAAACTCAAAAACTTGCCAATCCACTGGGAATGGACTGTCCCATTTCTTTCTTTCTTTTCTTTCTTCTTTTTTTTTTTTTAACATACATTTGCATTTCTCTGATAACCAGTGAGGCATTTCCACATGTTTATCAGCCTTTCATGCTTCTGAATCACTTGTTTCTGTCCTCTGCCCATTTTCCTCTTGGGTTCTTGGGTTGTTTGCTTTCACATACTGATTTAGAAGAATTCATTATATATTCCAGACACTACTAAATTTTTTTGCAGTTATAGGTATCGCATTATATTTTTTTCATGACATGTAACTTTATGGCACCTCTTGTTTTACAGGTGTTTTAAATTTTAATAGAGTTTAATTGGTCTATTTTTTCCTTTTAGCTTTTGGGTTGTGTGCTTTCTTCAAAAATCCTTCCTTCCTCTGGGTCCTGAGGTTATTTTCCAATATCCTATCCTATAAGCTTAAAGACATTAATCCCTTAAGAATTTATCTTTTGTGTACTGCGGGAGGTAGAGATCCCTTTTCCCATAAAGAAGGCCTATTGTCCCCAAACTATTTGCTGAGTGGTGCTTTCCTCCCTGACACGTAGGTCATCCATGTGAAGGCTGCATGCTCATCTCGGAGGGGCCTATTCCTGGACTCTGTTCTGTACCGTTGATCAATGTGTCAACACAAGCTCTGAGAGCATACTTCCCTGCTCACTACAGCTTTACAGTAACACTGGACATCTGGCAGGCCAACTTCTCCTTTACTCTTCTTCAAAATTATACAAGTATTCACTATTCTTGATCTCTTCCTCTTTCTATATATTTCAGTATCCGATTATCAAATTACACATGAATCTCTTTGGATTTTGTTTGACCTTTCATTTATAAATTGTGAAAAACAGCTTTTTTAATGAAATTGAATTTTCTCATAAATGACTATGGTATTTGCAATCTATAGAGGTCTTTTAAAAAATAAATGTATCTCTTCTTCAATAAAATTTTATACATTTCTCCACAAAGATCTTTATAAAGCTGTACTTTGGTTTATTCATGGGTAGTTTTTATTGCTACTATAAATACATTTTTTCCCTTTATATTTTCTGATTACTCACTGCTTATGAATAGGAATGCTACTGATGAATGAATTTTGATCTTAGATCCAGTAACTTGAACAAACTCCCTTATTTTTTTACTTGCATTAATTTGTTTGTGCATTCTCTATGTACAGTTGTATCATCTACAAATAATTAAATATTCTTGGGGTTTTTTTTTTTGCTGACTTTAAAATGATGTTTCTAAAACTTTACTGTTATCTGTTATTTGGCTATAGTTCTGCTATAGCCATCCACTGTCAGAGTAAAGAAGTTTTCCTTGATTCCTAAGTTTGATGTTTTAAGAAAAGTCAGGAATGAGTGTTGAATTTTGTAAAATGCTTTAGTTTACCACTTTCTTTTTATTGGTAAACTTGGTAACATTTCTAGATGTTCTAGAAAGTAATGTATGCTAATAGTTGGAGGTAAGATCAAGCTTGTTAATTAGGTTGTTCATATCTTTTACGTACTTGTAAATTTCTCTTAGCTTGATCTACTAGTTCCTCTTAGTGGTGTGTTAAAACCTCCCGTATCTCCTTGTAATTCTGCCCATTTCTCCTTTGTGTAGTTTTTGGGTATTGTTCTGAGTTAGAGGCTTTAAAGTCTATAATTCTCCTTTCTTTCAGGTAGGACAGTAGAATTGCTTAATTTTAATTTTATCCAACATGTCTATGTTCACAGGGTCAAAGAGAATCCTCACTAGCTTGCTGCTTCATTTTCCAGACTTGGAAATGCCAGACCTTTTCATTTCAAGCCTTAGAATCTGCTGCCAATACACCTTTAAACAAGGCAGCTTCCATCTGTGATACCCAGGAAAGAGAAGGCCACAGCAGTACCCCCCTCTTCCTTCTGGCCTCTGCAGTCCAGGAACTCCCAAGGACTCAATTCTGGGTCATCAGCCCTGCCCTGTGTGACTGGTCTGAGAGGAGATGCTCAGGCAGGGTCCGGTTGAGCACACTGCAGGGTTTTCCGGCCATTGACACAGGGGCCGTGGACATGGGGAAGGCCTGAGCTGGGTAGGGGGTGCCTCTGTCTCCCAGCTTTTCCTCCCATGCCCTTCACTCCAAGATTGCTGATCTCCTCCTCCACCTGAAGGATAAGTTCCTTTCCAAGCTTCTGAGCCAGTCTTCCTGAGGTAGCCAATCTTGTCATTCATCCATCCATCTACCACCCATCCTTTCATCCACTCACCCATCTACCTATCCCTTCTTCTTCCTCTCCTTCCATCTATCCACTTATCTGTCCATCTAGCACCAATGTCACACAAGCTGTGCACCCTTGGGCAAGCTGAACTTCAGTTCTGTCATCAATAAAATGAGTATAATAATAGCAGTGACCTTATAGGACAGTTATGAATATGAAATGAGAATTTCCAAAGCACTGACACATTCTAGCACTCCAGAAATATTAACTATTATCTTCATCACACACTCACTGATTCTTTTAACTAATATTTTCTGAGCACCTAGTATGTGCTAAGCCCTGGAGATACAAAACAAAGCTCACTGTCTGGTAAGAGTGTCAAGTGGCATCAGGAGAGAGGATGATATTGTTAAACTAATACAGCTGCTGCTGAGCTAACAACAGAGTTGTTTCGATAAACCCGTCACTAAGTTGAAAATAGCATAAGTCAAAAAGGCATTTAATAGCCTGATACATCCACTGTAAAGCTGAAAAATTGTTAAGTTGAACCATTGTAAGTTGGGGACCACCTGTAATAATGACAACACACTGTGCCCCACAGTTAGAAGAGCATGCTCCAAGAGCTCAAAGGAGTAGGGGAGTGGGAGTTCAGGAAAGAAGTGACATTGAAGCTGAGTCCGGAAGAACGGAACAGGAGTTCAAAGCAGGATGTTGGGCATTCCTGGCTAAAGGGGAAGCACATTCAAAACCTAAAGTGGCATGGTGGCTCATGTCTATAATCCTAGCACTCTGGGAGGCCACGGTGGGTGGATTGCTTGAACTCAGGAGTTTGAGTCCAACCTGAATGAGATAGACCCCATCTCTACTAAAATAGAAAAAAAAAAAAAAAAAACTATCCAGACTTTGTGGCGGGCACCTGCAGTCTCAGCTACTTGGGAGGCTGAGGTAAGAGGATCACTTGAGCCCAAGAGTTTGAAGTTGCTGTAAGCTATGATGCCATAGCACTCTACCCAGGGCAACAGAGTGAGACTGTGTCTCCAAAAAAATTAAAACAAAAACCAACAACAACAAAACCCTAAAGTAGGAAAGCATTGCTTTTCAAGGCATTGGAAAGATAGTAGTACTGGCATGTGAAATGGAAAGGGAGAAGTGGTCTAGAGGGGTTTCTAGACGTGAAGGGCCTGGACCTGGAGGGGTGAAGGAGTTGAGGCACTGTGCTGGGAAAGGTCCAGCCCGTGAGGGCTCCAAGCCAGGCACCATGAGGCCAGACGTGGGGTTTATAAAGGTTACTGTGTGGGTGTGGTAGAGAGCTCAGAATGGGTCTATTATCAGACAAGGACTGACCATGTCCCATGACCCAGTGCACAGATCCCCAGGTCTCCCAGTGCCAATCACACTGGGGATTCAGAGCCCTAAGGGTTATCATGGGCATGCTTGGCCCCTGAATTCCAACCCCCTTATTCCCCTCCCCATTCCTCTGACTCCTGGATCAGACTGGAACCCTGTTGTCTGCTCAGCTTCCTCTCACTAAGTTTTCCCAGCCTGCTCAGCTGGAATCACTGCCTGGTTCCTGTCCTGGAGGAGACCGCGAAGGAGAGACAGCAAGCCTGGACCCCAAGAAGGCTGGGCTACAGTGGGGAGCTGGGGCAGGTCTGGACAGCTGGGGAGGGGCGTAGTGTTGGGACTGCGCACTCACCTCCACCCCTCTTTATGTGCTAAGTGTGTTCTTCAGGTCTCAGTTTGGCTGGCACCTCTCCCGGGAGCCCCCACTCCATCTCTGTGCCCAAGCTATTGCCTCAGCTATGTGCAGTGCCATCTCCTGGTCTGCACCCTCACATAGCTCGCAGAGTGGGAATTGTCAATCTCGTTGACTGTCTTCTCCCAGCTGGCTGAGCGCTCTATGAGGGCAGGCATTATCTTGCTGACCTTTACATCTCAGCATCTAGAACCACGGCTGGCACTATGGATTCTCACTATGTAACACTGGTGGGACAGACAGATGGATAGAAAGATAGCTTAGATAGAATTTCCTCACCAGTGCTGTTGGAAGGGGAGTTCTCACCCCTGGACACTAATCATCCAAACTGCATCTCTGAATTCTGCCCACCGGACAGCTCTGTCCTACCTTTCTATCCTTCCTTGCTGACAGTGTGCTAAGGTTTTAAGGGAAAGGGAGGTGGTCCATTTTGGGCTGTGTGATTCATGGTAGTTCACTTGCCCTCTCTGGGTTTTTATTGCCCTGTCTATAAAAATTGGGCTTAGTATATAAATGTGTGTGTGTGTGTGTGTCCCTTCAAGTGCAAAAGATCCAAGTTTGTTGTGATGTTTAAAAATGCTTGTCAAAAAATCAAACGGTGGCTAATAATTTTAACCATATACATTGTTTTAAAAAGTTGAATCATGTTTGTTTGCTATACTTTAAGCTTAAAATGATGTTCATTTTGAAACACTCGATGGGTTCTTGAAAAAAATACTGCTCTCCATCATCACGGGATATGTGGTAGTGTATCTGACGCTTAGCAGTCTTGCTAAGGAGCCTTCTCTCCAGAGCATCCAAATCTATATCCATGCCTTTTCACAGACCTGCAAGTTAGAATAACCACTGTCTATGCTGGGGCTCAGGGCTACCTGGGGGCAAGGAACTGGAGTAGCTGTGACTCAGAGAGAGGCTAGACAGTCAGTCAGCTGTTTCCAGGGATGACCTAGACACCCATACATAACCTGGTGGGACTGAAATCATTAAAACTGCCCTCTGAAAACCATGTCCCTTCATTAAAAAAAAAAAGAAGAACAAACATACTGCTCTGAGCAAAGGCGGCACAATGGAGTTTCTCCGGACGTCATTATGCTTCTCTGGACCTGGATGACTGAGCAGCCGATGCCCGGGGTATCATGCCAGGCTCTGTGAATTAGGATAATCTCCAGCTAGCAAAAGCTCAGCCTTCGTAAATTCTGCCCCAGGCTGATGACATCCTGTGCACTGCCCTCCAGGGAAACTAGTTAAGAACAGACACGCAAATAGGGGTAGGAACACGTTGCTAATGCTGTGACTGGTACAAGCCTGGATTTTTGCCAAATAGGAAAGAACATTTTAGGGCCTCGTGTCACCCTGTTAAGTAGGAAGGGGGAGCAAGCTATGGGGGAGAGGATTAAGGATGGGAGTAGTATTGGTAGCATGGGGTGAGTAGGTAGGAGCTTCACGAATACTGATGTGCATGGGGATCATTGTAGGGCATTTAAACGCAGATTCTGCTTCAGCGAGACTGAGTGGGGGGGGCTGAAATTCCACATTTCTAACAATTTCCTAGACGTGGCTTATGCCACCAGCCAGGCTGTGTGGAAAGTGGTACAGGAGGGTGGTGGGTGGGGAGGAGAGGTAGACGTGAAGTGGCACGCAGGGTGAAGGTGGGCACAGAGATGGTGCGAGAGCCTGGGCAGCGAGACCAGGCCACTCACACAGATAGATGAAAGGTCTATACTGTCTTTCCCCACCCTGCACTTTGACCTTCTGTGACACAGATAGAATTTCGATCATCTCTCCTTCCTTCACTGTGTCCAGGAAATCTTGGTGAAGTCTTTCAGAGATTCGATCTCTCCACAAAAATGGGAGTAATACTAGCCTTCTCCCCCAGGAGGAGAAGGCTGGAGTGAGAGCTAGCGAGTAACACTGGCCTTCTCCCTGCAGGACAGAGAGCTGGGGTGAGCAATGGGAGTAACCTGGCCTCCCTGTAGCACAGGCTATGATAAACATTCACTGATAAAGACATTTTCCTCCTCCACTCCGCAAGGCCTACAAGCCCCTATTCAGCCCTGTCGTGGCACTCGTGGGCAATACCAAGTCCTGGACACACACAGAACTTTCGTGTGGCCCAAGCCTGAGCCTGCCTCTGGCCTTCTAGCCCTCTGTGTAGATGTGCATAAAGGAGAAAGCTGTGGTCTGAAGGGGTGATGTTCCACTCAGAAGTGCAGCCAGTCAAGGGGAGCTGAAACCAGTCCTGTGCCTTGGGACCAGTTCCCTCTTGCCTGCCAGCCTCCTCTCCAAGCCTAAGGCCTAGCCCTCTCCTGTGTGGCTGCCAGGAGAGCTCTCCTTTCCAGGGGTAGAATAAAGACTGTGCTTTAAGATTGTTGCTCCTCCTTTTTGTAAATGTTAGATTCTCTTTCTTGTAATGAAATGACAAGAAGCACTTGTCTGTGCTGATTTATAATGACTTTGGCAAAATGAATTATAGCAGACCATGTTAGTATCCAATTCTGAGAGATTCCACTAATGGATGCTGGGAACCACCTCTGTCTGGGCTTCTGCAGGGTCTAACATTTTCCTCTTCCCTCCCAGCCCTGCCTTTCCAGGGACACTGACCTGCCTGCATTTCTTGCCCTGTTCTTTCGGCAAATCCTTCCTTCTGAATCATTCAAAAACACATCTTTGTGACAAAGAGATGAAGAGTCTCTCAGCCACATCTCACTTTGTTAACACTCAAAATAAAATGGTGCAGGTTCTCAGGGTCCAGAGGTTCATAGACACTTCAAAGTTTCACTTGAAGTTCATTACATTTAATTTTTTTTCCAAAAGGTTTCGCATTGATAGGTGTACAATACTTTGGTGTCAACCTATGGGCCCTCTTTCCCCTCAGTGGGCTCTGCCCTGACCATCTGCCCAGAGGAAATCCCAGCTCCCATCCCACCACTCCCAGGTGCTTATTTGGGAGGTGACACAGGTATGAAACGGTGAGACAGCCCTATCCCTCACTGTCCTGCACCTTCAGACAGCATTACGGGTGGGGGCAGCAGCCCAGGAGTGCAATGAAACTAGAAGAGCTCGTGTGGACGGAGCGGGCCTCTGTGACAAGGGAACAGGCCGTCTCCAGAATGTGAGGGGGCCGGTGGCCTGGCTCTCTTCATAGGGAAGACTGACAGACTTGGAGGAGGGGCAATTAAAACACAACAATCAAACCAACCTTTAAATAGTAACTTTTAAAAATATAAAAACAGCTCATTACAATGACTTTTCATTTTCTTTTTTTCTTCAGGAATAACTTTCTTCTACCCTTTGCCCTCCCTTCTGGCTAGAGCTTTAACAAGAGGTGGCGGGTGAACATCCGAGGCCCACAAAGACTCCAGACGCCCCATGCCCCCTGCCTTGGGAAGGCACAGGGTGCGGTGCCGGCCTCTGCGTCAGGCCTCCACACCGCGTCAGGGATGCGGCTCAGCCGGGAGCAACATCATCAAAGACGGGCAGTTTCTGCTGCAGCCCCTCCTTCCTCCTTACCAGACAGAATCACACATTATAAAATAATCCATAAAAATGCGGTATAAAAATTAGCTTCCATATGCTACATCTATGGAGAGCTCACCACCAGGACTCACAGTGGCCTTCTTTTCTTTAAAAGGAAAAAAAAATCCTAATATCTCTCAGAACATTTTGGTATCCAAAAGTGGTACCTGCCAGATAGTATTCTACTGATAACCTGTTCCGGCCCCTAAGAGAGAATGAAAGTTGCAAGGAAATCTCCACAGTGTGCCAAGATCTGTGTACCCCCAACCCCAGGTGCCCCACTGCCCTGCACAGCATGGGGCAAGGGGAGCTAACCATGTCACTCACAACCCTGTAGGGGTTAGTACATTACCCCCCTTGAGGGGAAGAGGAAGCGGCTAGAGGCAGAAAAAGGGGAAAAGGCATTTTATAAAAGGACATCACTTCTAATTCTTTTTATTCAAAAAAAAAAGCACCCACATCAGTTGCTATTTTTCTCTGGTAGCTCCCTGAGCTGAGTTGCTATGCTTTCCTCTAACTTTTTGTCCTTTTTAGGCTGTGTCCAAAGATTAAGAAGGGCTGGAGAGGGAGTTTCTTTGAACTTCCATTTCTTGCCACAATAACCAAGTGTGCACCAAAGAGAAAGACTGAGGCTGAGGAGGAAAAAAGACAGAACGGGCGACAGACAGATGCCTGAGAGAGGGGGAGACGGGGCAAGGGGCGGCTGGAGCCCGTGAGACCACAGCAAGCTCCAAGGTCTCTGCACGCGGCAGCCCAGGCTGGCCCTAGCCTCAGTGCCGTCCGTCGGTCCATCCGCCTGGCTGGCACTAGAGCTAGACGCGGGCGGAGGCACACTCATCCTGGAGGGCACCCTGCAGTCAGTCTAGTGGCCAGCTGCAGCTCCTTTTTTGCACCCTAAGGTTTCTCTCCCCACTCTTCCTTTCCTCCCCTTTCCCTACCTCCCCTTCCCAGATGGGACCATTTGTTTAAAAAAAAAAAAAAAAAAAAAAAAGCCACCACCACGAGTGGATTCCAAATACAGCAGGCGAAATACACGGCGAGAGTTTCTGGTGGGAAGGGGCCTCCTCCCCCACTGATCAGTCCAAGATAGGAAGTCTGTTATTTACATTTTTCACAAATCTTGTGCACTGCACAATAGGGAAAAAGAGATCCCCCCTCCCCTAGTACAACAATGTGGTCCCCCCCAGCGTCCCTGGCCCAAGGCAGAGGGGACGGGTCAAAAGAAAGGGGAGGAAAAGACAGAGATTCCATGACGTGGGTGTCTGTGGGGACTCTGAGCCATAAGCCTCCAAATAAATCTATTTGTAGCACGTGCCAGTATTGTTAAGGGGGAGGAGGCAGAGAAAATCCATCTGAGTCTGCAGACACACATCATTCCGCACGCAGAGTCCAGACCGCGCAGGGGCACGCACCCTTCCAGCCTGCCAGAGCACAGCCCTGGAACACTCGGCTACTCGCTGCCCTTCCTCTGCCGTCCTCGGGGGCCCTCGCCCAGGGGTCTCCCTGTCAGAGCCGAGTTGGTTTCTCCCAGAGTTTGACAGCCCTGTTGGAGTTCTTGTTTAGTAGATGACCTCATAAACTGTGGCCTTCTTGTCACCAGAGCCTGTTACAATATATTTGTCATCCGCTGAAATGTCACAACTCAAGACGGACGAGGATTCTTTAGACTGGAGGAGGGAGAAGCCGCAACAAGGTGGACCAAGATGCAGGAAGAAAGAAAGATAAAACAATTCACTTTCTCAGTTTAACACCAGCTCCGTGCTCTCAGAATCCAATCCCCTTCCCCGTCCCCTCTGACGCTCCAGCCTGAAGCACTGCATGGCAGAGACATGGCCTAGGACACTTTAAGCCTCCATCTAGGGAAGCAGTTTCTGGATTCTCTTTCCACCTGCCTCTTGATAAGGAAAAGGGGCTCAGTAAGGGGCTTCAATGTGACCTTTAAACTAAGTAATAATGACCCAAACAGGACACTGTAGCATGAGCTTTCTCTTTTGAGCTGGGAACAGGCCAGAAGCTCAGCTCACTGTGTGAGGAAAAGGATGGAACCTAACTTCTGAAGGAGCTGTGTGAGAGGGAGTGTGTGTGTGCATGTGTGTGTCGTGAAGGCATATGTATGTGCCATGTATGTGTGTACATGTATGCTGGACCCAGGATCCTGAAAAATTACAAAGTGCCTCTTCTCCTTTTCTGCACCCTCCCTTTCCCACCCCACCTCCCACCAGGCAGAAACACTAACTTCTGTGAACAGGTAACATGCTCTGAAAAGGCAGGTCGCCCGGCACCTTTCCCACGAAGGCACAGCATCCAAATCAGAGCAAAGAGCATAATTTTATTCCTCCTCACTCTCTAAATCCCACAAGAGTCCCTGCTTAAAAGCCTTGTCCTCTGGGGTCAGAAGCCACTAGCAGCAGAGTGGTGTGTTCCCGCTGAGGTCCCCAGGTCCTGTCCCCTGAAGAACCCATCCAGACCTCCATTAGGTAGGGGCAGAGAAGTGGTCAGAGCAGATCTGACCCTCTCACTGTCTTCATCCCTGTCACCACTACCAAGTCCTAACTCCAAGTAGAACGGGTCAGAGGACTCAGATGATAAGAGCTACCTGGAATATGCTGGCTCCATAAGGTGTCCTCCAGGCATTGAGAAGATTATCTTTCCCAGTGCTCACGAACCACTTGCCTGCAGGGGGGAAGGCAAACACATCCTCAGGTTGTAGACTTGCTGCCCTCTGAAGCAAGACCTGCCCCAGATGTGGCCGGCTGCCATAGAAACACAGTGAAACTGCTAACTAGTGCTCAGCAGGGCTCTCCGTGTGTCTGAGAGGCATTTTTGCAAACAAGACACATGGCCACCCCCTACCCCCAGAATGCCTTTCTCTGTGATCTAAGGAGAGGTTTAGGAGGGGCTGGATAAAGACAGATTTAAAGTTAACTACAGTGATTATACTCCCCCCAAAAGATTCTTATAAACCCATGAAGGTTATTTGACCCTCCTAAATTCTACTACTGGAAGACGGCAGGAAGTATTAGGAATAGCAGTCTTGGGAGTCTAGAGACCCAGCAAAGACAGCAGTCAGTTGGTAGGTGCCCATCCTCTGAGCAGGCACCCTGCCAAGCGCTTTATCTATCAAGGATCTAATGCTGCCCCAAAGTCATATGGCAGGCGCCATGCTATTCTTGACCACAGAGAAAAAGCTACTAGGGTTTAGAGAGGGTGGGATATACTCAAGGGCACACAGCTTATCAGCAGAGGAGCAGACATTCTAGCCCAGGGGCAAACAAATGTCAAAGCCTATGGTTGTCACCACCAGGAAGAATTGCTTAAACTGCTTATGTCCTGCTCCTTTGCCCCAGGACAGCAAGGACTAGCTCTGGCCCAGTGTCCTGAGAACTCAGTACTCAATGATGACAAGATGCCCAAAGGTATTGAAAGAGCCTGGGCCCAGGGGTAGGAGGCCTGATTTGGGGTCCCATGGTTGTGGGATTTGGGTCCTTCATCTGTGCACCAAAGGCAGGGGGCTGATCCTGATGGGCCTGGCTGCCCCGGCTTCCCACCTCCCTCTATCAGGTCTGCTCCCCCCCAGGCTCACCACAGTAGGCAAACTTGAGGGATAGCACACAGCTCTCGTGTAGATGCAGCTGGTATTTGTCAGGCTTGGTGTGGTGCAGCACCTCCACATTGCTGCTCTCCATGCCCACGGCCAGCCACTCCCCAGTGGGGCAGTAACCCAGGGAGAAGATCTGTGGGGCGGGGGGTCAGACACTCAGCATTCTCTGCCCTCAAGGGTACAGGAGCTCCCCAATGGGCAGCTCAGAGGTTCTCCCAGCACCCCCACCATCTGTAACATATGACCCCATCACCTGCCCACTACCCCAGGGGTAAGGGGTGCCCTTCTCCACGCCCATCTTATAGGTGAGCACACTAAGGCTGAGGTTGTAAGAGGCTGCTGACCCTAGAAAGTAAATAGCACAGCCAGAACTCAAACCCAGAGGGAGCAGACTTTACTCCCAAAGTTACCCTTTTTGTCTAGGTGATTTCTACCTTTCCTTAAAAGTCAGTAAATAAAATACTAAAATATTAAATATTTAAGATTAAAATATTAAAATAATAAAAATAACAAGGAACAGCAAGACTCAACATTTACTGAACGCTTTCTACGAGTCAGGTTTATGGCTAAGGTTTCTAGAGCAATCACTTCAGGTGATCAGACCCTAAGGGCAAGCTACCATCACTTAAATCCTGCAAATGAGGATACCAAGGATCAAGAGCTCAACGGTAGTGGATAAAGCCCTCAAATCGCCTCAGTTGGGTCAAGTATGTCTAACTCCAAGGCCTAGTCCACTCTATTTCACTGCTGCTCCCTCCAGGAAGCCTTCCCAGATGGCTAGGGTTGGTCCCTTGGCAATGAGCACCCTTTGAGTGTCCTTTTGTCCCCCAACTTGGCCACTGGGCCTCAAAGGCCAGGGAGGAGAGTCAGGCCGCACACCTGGGAAGTGAAGTCGTGCTGCTGCAGCTGCCGGCCCTCACGCAGGTCCCAGGAGCGCACAGTGTTGTCCAGGCCCCCAGTCCACAGCTTGGTGCCATCATGGGAGATGTCTATACAGCTGGCCCCATCCGTGTGGCCCTGGAACTGCCTACGAAGAGCAAGCAGGGAGGAGGGTGAGCCCAAGGGAACCACTGATGGCCAGGCTGGCAGCTGTCCCAGGTAGACTGAACAGAAAAGGAGACTGAGGCCCAGAAGGGGGTTGTGCTACATCCCTGGGTAAGTCTGCAGCACAGCTAGGCCTGGCCGCTCTCCTACTCCACCCCAGGGCCATGCCCAGGGCAGGCCCCCAGGGAAATGGGGGTAAAAAGGGGACCTCACACCAGCCTCCTAAGACTGAGTTCTCCCCGGGGCAGGCCTTCTGCAAGCACACGTTGCTGTGGAGAGGGTGGAACTGGAGGCTCAGGAAGGTGAGGCAGGTAGGAAGGCCCTGGAGAAGTTTCTTGGGAGGTAACTGATAATGAGAAAGCAACCCACTGCCTTCAGAACATAGCTCCTTAGCCTGTACCCAGTAAGTCTTCAATTTGCCCTCTTAATCTATCTTCTCACCCCATGTGAAGCACAGGGCTGAGGCCACAGACTTGCCCACGGACAACGTGAATAACATAGACGGCAAACAAGGCCAGCCACTCCCGCCTGCCTTCACACTGTGGGGTAGCTCAGAGAAGATGCAACATAATTCCCATGTGACACAGGGAGAGGCAGAGACACAAGGGGTTAAGTGACTTGTACACAGTCAAAGTGGAGATAAGATTCAAACCCAGCAGCTTGGGTCCCAAAACCCCATGGTTAACCACCAGGTGATACTGCTCCCCTGCGCCTGTCTCCAGGCCTTGAATCCTATCCTCTCCCCTTGCTCTGCTAATCTCAACTCCACCTCCTCCCCATGCCCCTCTCCAAGGCTCCTCTGTTCCACACAGGCAGGGTGTGCTGTCTTTTCACCTGGGCAGCCCTACAGTGCCTTACACAGGGCCAAAGTCATAGTAAACCAAGCTGAGCCGGAGGGAGCAAACTTCCACAAGACGAGGCACTGATAACATTCCCTCCTGCCGCCCTTACCTGACCAGGGTCTGGTTGTGCAGGTCCCAGACGGCAATGTTCCCATCACTGCAGCAGGAGAAGCAGACTTTGGCATCAGGACTGATGGCCAGGGCATAACAGGCAGGAGCTGAGGATGTCAGCTCAGCCTTAATGCGGGGTGTGGGCGAGGCCAGGTCCCAGATGGTAAGCGTGCTGGCCTCGCCACCCACAATGAGCGTGCGCCCATCAGGGAGCAGCTTGCAGGAGCGGATGTAGTTGTCCCTGTTCTGGAGAGAGAAGGGGCAAGCTGAGTGCTGCCTACTCTCACCATCCCAGCTCACAGCCTCCCCTCACCTGGTAGCTGCCAGACTGCCCCTACTCCTCAAGTTCACAATCCTTCAATAATTCATGCATTTCTTCACAATCCCCTGCAGGTCAGTGCCATCCCTACTTAGAGATGGCATAACTGGGGCCCAGAGAGGTTAGACAGCTTGCCCAAAGTTGTTCAGCCAATGTGGGGCTGAACGCTAGGCCTCTCCCTTCTGCCCGCTGGAGTTCTCACCAGACAGTCCAGCTGAGAGATGGGGCTCTTGCTACCCGGCTGGCTAATGTCCCAGATCTTCACACAGCCCTTGCCCCCTGTATAGACATGCCGCGTGGGGTTGCTGATGGTCACGGCACACACCACCTCCCCGTGGCTAAGCGTGTTGATCTGCCGGGCGTGTCTTGGGATGCCGGGGCCTGCCAGGGCATCGTGGGGGAAGGGCACAGGCTGCATCTGCCCATCAGCACTCACGTGGAAAGAGTACGCTCTGAAAAGGTGAGAACTGTCACTTCTGCCATCCACCCTCAGAGTTCCCATAGCTCCTGCACAGGTCACCCACACTGCCCTGGCCTGGTCACTCTGTGTCCAGGCTCCTGCCTCATGAAGCCTTTTTTTTTTTTTTTTTTTTTAATTCCCACTTACTGGGATGGCTCCCCTAGGCTGGGGACTGCTTCCCATTCCAAACTTGATTTTTTCTCCCATTCATACATCATTGCTCCAAATCAGATCAACAAGCCCCACAGGTATCTGGCATGCCCTCTCTGCCCCCCTGCCCTGGAAAGGACCCTGCTGAAATGTTACCTCCTGCTTTAGGAGCCAGGGATATTAAGAAGGGAAATCTGTGTGTCCCTCCAAAGAGAAACATAACCCTGGTGGGGAGCAGGGTTGGCCCGGCTGCTGCCTCAGGGTGCTCTGGGTGCTGTCTCAATTAATAGCGAGACCTTCCCTGATGATGTCAGCACTGTGTCAGGCAGTGTCCCAGCGCTGCACGTATGCTCAGCCTTCCAATTTCCCAACAACCCTGCCTTTGCCCTCCAGGGATGGAGCACTGGAGGCAGGGAAGGGCCTATGCCCAGGAGCCCAGGGGCCTTGCCACCAGCCAAAAGCAAAGGCGTCCCCAGTGCCCCTGGAAACTCCATGTGATGTGGCCCGGAGTGCTCCTTCTTTCCCAGAACCCAATGACTATGTACTCAGCAGCCCCCCACCTCCTCTTTTAGAGGGTATCTCTAAGGCAGGTCAGGAGTGAGAAGTGGCAGCAGTTTCCTGGGGTGCAGCCTGGCCTAAGTCCCTCCAGAGGGACGGATACCTTATCCAGCAGATATGTACCATGGCAAACTCAGGGTTAGAGGACAAGGGTGGCGCCCTCCCCTGCCTGTCTCCCAAAGCATGCAACAAGTATAGCCAAAGCTTACGGTTTCCCTCCAGGAATGGAGGCCAGGCTTGAGGGAATGCCTGTGGCCCGCATTGGTGGGTGAGGGTCAAAACCAACCTGTAAGGCAGACAAGGAAGCTCTTAGTCAGTGCCACTACCACCCCGCCTCCTCCACCCCGTCCACTGGGCACTGACCACTGACAGCATGGCTCACCCTCTGAGGAAGCCAGGAACCAAGTAGAGCAGAGAGGGGTCATAGCTCAGATCCTCAGCCCTGACCCAGCACCCTGGCCCTCTCCTCTCCTTTCCTCCCCTGGTGCCTTAGCAGGCCTCACATGGACAGGTGGCCACCCAGGAACAAGAGGCAAAAACAGAAACTATATCCTGAAAAGGAACCTCTTTCTGCCAACCCCCAAACTAAGTGTTCATTCATACTAACAAGAAATTTCTTGCTATAACCAGTCCCATTTACCAAATCCCTGCTCTGTGGACATTTATTACTTGACTCAGATTGGGATTCCTACTTCCCCAGGTCCAGAAAGGTAGCCTCTTTTTTGGGGGGGGGTGGGGAAGGGGTAGTCCAGGGAGGCCACCTTGTATGAGGTCCCAAGATGACTAATAAGCTCTTGGGGTGGAACCAAGTCTGGTGACCCCAAAGCCCATACCCTCTGGTCTAAGTCTCAGACGTTTCTGATAATCCTTCTCCTTGTGCAGGTAACTGCCTGGCTTTGAGACTAGAGGGCCCCTCAACTCCCACCAGTTCCCCACAGCGTGCCCAGTCCCCAAGAAAGGAGCCAAAAGGTCTACGTACAGCTCCAAAGCTCACCATTGGTGATCGGCCATAGGCGGCGGCAGCGGCAGCAGCAGCGGCACTCATCTGGGGTGGGATGTTGTGGAGACCTGCATAAGCACTAGGGCTGGTGAGGGAGCCGTTCATCTCATGATGGCCCATCATGGCAAAGGGTGCCGCATAGGAGCTGGTGATGGAGATGGGTGTGCGCAGGGCAGAGGCTGTGGGAAGGTGGGTATCAGCAATGGGTGAGCCTCAAGGGACTGGACCCTCCCCACCCTGACAGGACAAGGCCCCCTCTACCCAGCAGCAATCCTTCCTACATTCTCTAGGCAGTTGTCTCAGATTGAAGGGATCCCTGCCTTCAGGCCCCTCTTAGAGCTGACAGATGTACCCACCTCTTTTTACAGAGCAGGCACGGAGGCCCAGGGAAGGGGCTCATACAGGCCTGGAAGAACTAAGGACAGAGAGGGACAGAGAGGGAGATCTGGGGCACCCTGCCTGACCTATCTGGTGCTCCTTCCATATGCCTGGCCTAGCAGTGGCCCCAGTAAACCCTGAAGTCAGTGTTGAAGTCTCAAGCATCCATCTTCTCCTCAAACCTGACTGTGAAACCCGCAAAGGCCCTAGGAAAGCCCCAGCATGGACAGGCTCCCTATGCTCTGGCCCCAGTCCTGGCTTGGGGCAGACTCCCTCCTCCCACCCCCCATAACACCCCAGCCCCTGGTGCCTACCCATTATACCTATCGGGTCCATGCCTGGAGGCTTGCCCGGCATGGACCGTAGCCCTGGGGTCGTGCTGGTGCCTGGAGTTGGGGCATCGTTCCTCGGAGTTGGTGTATTGGACTTGAGCCCCGGGGTGGAAGATTTGTCATTCTAAAGAGGGAAGATGCAGAGACCAAGGGAAGCCATGAGGACTCCTCTCTCCTAGCTGGGCATAACACCTCATATTGAACCAGTAAGAAGCCCAGAGCCAGCACTGGTTATGAACCTTCTGCTGAACAGCCTCTCCGTCCTTGCCCAACCACACTAGGCAGACTGTGGTGTCACTACTATTTTACAGAGGCAGAAACCAAGGCTCAGAAATGTTAACTAACTTGTACAAGGCCCAGCTGGCAGGTAGTAAAGTCAGAGTCTTTTAGGTCTTCACCTCTATCCTCCAATCAGCGCCTCTCCAGCTCTGGCCTCTGATAAGCCCCCCTCCCCATTCCCAGCCCAGCCTCACAGACCCACTTACGTGACCAAGGTCTTTGGTCTTGGAGGAGGGTGTGCTGCTAGAAGAGGCCACCGAGGCGGGACTGGTAGGCGCATCCTTTTTCAGGCCGCGGGACTTATCTAGCCCATTCTCAGGAGGGGAGTGTGCGGGGCTGACCCGGGGCGTTGCTGGGTCCTAAGAATACAAGTGACAGAGATGTGCTGCCAGCTACAGCCAGACTGGCATCTTCCCTGCTCTGGGTGTGGGAAGGGAGGGGGCATGGTGATGGGGAAAAGGGCATGACTGAAAGACTAGGGGTTCCCAACAGGGATGCCAGCTCTTAACCATTTAGTCTGACCCTTCATCCCACAGATAGGGAGACTGAGGCCTAGGCGGGAAAAGTAGTGACCTGCCCCAGATCAAACTCAAGTTTAAGACTCCATCAGTGCTGCTGGGCTTGCCCTGATGTGGATTCCTTCCAGCTCCTCCTACCCTGCTGGGGCTGACCCTGGGGGCTAAACTCTCACCTCAAGAAGGTGGGGGAGGTGGAGGGAGGGGTGGGCATAGCTGACCTGCAAGGCGTAGGGAACAGAAGCTGGTCTCTACCTGGGATCTTTGGGGATCTTTCTCTTGGACCCACTGCAGGAAGCCCTCAGTGCCCACAAAGGCCCAGTCCCCAGGCAGCAAGGCCCTTCCTGACCTCAATACCCCAAGACCTTGTTACCCTGCTCAGGGTTCCAGTAGTGCCAGAACAGAGGACAGATCTTCCCCCCGGGAGGACCTGTCCCAAACCATCCCCAACCGAGAGCCTCCCTGCAACCCAGGCCTGCTCATACCTCATTGGAGACATCCACCACCAGATCATCACTCTTGTCCCCGTCACTATCCTGCAAGCAACAGAGAGAGGCCAACTGGCCAGTAAGAGGCTATGCCCTTCCCAGCCCTCCTTCTGCCAGCCTGGCCCCTCCAAAAGTCCAGCCTCTTCCACCTCTGCTTCTCCCCTCGACGAGCTCACCTCCTCGGTCTCCCGGTCTCCCAGCCCAGCCTCCCCAGCTCTGTGGTTATTCCACTGCCTGCCACTGGGCAGCTTCACTGACGCCTGTCCCCTCTCCCTAAGGGCTGCCTCCTAACTTGTCTCTCTGAAGCCAGAACTATCTTTCCCGCTGGGTTTATAATCTCTGTGACTCACAAGTCAGTGCAGAGTGCCACTCTCACCTCATCATCCAACCCAATGTGGGACAAGTGAGTCTCACAGATATGCAGGGAACATCAAGCGTGCCGTGTGCCCATGGCCACGGAGCAGCCTGGTGACTGAAGAGGGCTGGGGTCAAGACCACAGAGTCCCAGAACCTGTTTCCCCTTCCCTTTGCCCCAGTTCTTGGCCCTGTGCAGCCTGGTACAGGGCAGACATGACAGCCATGCTTCCCTGGGGTCTCCTGTGTCAGAGGCATCACATGATAAGGCTATTAAAACCCAAGGTAGAGTGGCCGAGTGGGTGCACACCTCAGCCTGGCTGTGAAGACTGCAGGGTCAAAGCATGAGGCACCAGGCAGAATGGGATTCTGGGAGCACTGCAACAGTAGCACAGTTGGCCCCTCTGTGGGAGAGGCACAGAGCTCTCACCCACTCCCATCCACTCCTGCCTCACAGTGGCTCACACGCTCAGAGTGTGTCTAAACCACTCCAGCGGTACTTGCGTCCCTCCTCGGTGGGTAGCCTCTCTGACTCACTCCTGGGCCCCAGGAGGGCTGGAGCCACACAGCTTGAGCCTTATAGACACCCCCGTCGTCCTACCCAACACAAGCCCCAGCTGACCCGCCGCGCCTCAAGCGTACATATCGGCTTAGGCTGTCCTTCTCCTCCGCTTTCCGTTTCTTGGCTTCCATGCTGTAGTCTGCGGAGCCCCGGTGCTTCTCACTGGCCCGGAGGCTTTCCGAGGGTGACACAGAGTTATTCTGGAAATGAGAAGATGATAAGGGGTCAAAACCTTTTGCTGAATGCAACATCTCAAACATCCACGGCACAGCTAAGCACAGGTGACCACTGAGAAGTCCAGAGAAAGGAAGAGCAGCTCAAGCAGGGAAAACTCCGCAGCTCCCCAGCTCCCCAGACTGGGACCCAGGGAGACATGCTGGGAGCAATCCCCACTACTCTTTTGTAACAATACCATTGCTATTAAGTAATTAACTTTGCAGTGAGTCATCTGCCTGCTGGCCTGTGAGACTATGCTCCATGAGGGCGACGGTCACTCGTGTTCTCCTTCACCACCCACCTTATAACCTCGGCACTTCATTTGCTCAAAGGAGGGATAAAGTGGAATTTCCACTGAGTCTTGTAAGATGGATCTGAGCAGATAGACTGGGGCCATGATCAACACTTCATCTGCCGAGCCAACAAGAATGGGGAGACTGACAGGGGAGACAGCGTCAGGCTGTCTGCAGGTTGCTGGGCAGATGAACAACCCAGCACCACCTTCCTCTTCCTCCATGGGAGGCCTTCAGAGACTTTGGAGAAACACCAGGGTTTTAAAGAAAACAGTCAGGGGTGGCGCCTGTGGCTCAGTGTGTAGGGTGCTGGCCCCATATAATGAGGGTGGTGGGTTCAAACCCAGCCTTGGCCAAACTGCAACAAAAAATAGCCAGGCGTTGTGGCAGGCACCTGTAGTCCCAGCTACTCGGGAGGCTGAGGCAAGAGAATCGCCTAAGCCCAAGAGCTGGAGGTTGCTGTGAGCTGTGACACCACAGCACTCTACCAAGGGCGATAAAGTAAAACTCTGTCTCCACAAAAAAAAAAAAAAAAAAAAAAAAGAACAAAAATAAAACAACAGACAGGAAGCCCTTCCCACTAAAGGACAGGAAAAGGTGCAAGGGCAGAGAGGATCACCTTCCCCTTTGTAGCAGGCAGAAAGGAGGCTCCCAAGAGGTTGGGGGACGTGCCCCAGTACCCCCAGCGGGACGTTGCATGAAAGGAAATCCAAGTTTTTCAGGCCAGGGAGAGTTGAATTTCTCTCTCAACTATAAAGCAAGTGAGGACAAGAATCCTTTGGGCTTGGAGACCTGGGAAGGGGGGAAATGAGAGGCACTTTCAGGCAGGCCCGGGGGTGCAGCAGTCCTAGAAGTTGAAATAGTGATCAGAAGCCACCTGCATCGTGTGGCTGTTAGAGGAGCAGGGCAGAGCTCTGGAGCTGCTGGCAAGGGCACCTGCAACAAACCTTTGTCAAGAGGACCAGCGTCCCTCTATGACGCTGGGGACAGTTGCTTCTCCCTGTGAGCCTTTACCTTCCTTCCATCACCTACCATTTTTTGAGCAGCCACTCTGGGTCAGGCCTGGTGCTGCAGGCCAGAGATGGCAGGACGAACAGGTCACAGTCTCACTATGGGGAAGCAAAGGTCTGCCAGTACCTATCCTGGTCCCTACACAGCACAGGGGTGCCCAAGGAAGTCACATGGAGACACAGAGGGGTGTCCCTTTGGAAAAGAACAGCCTTGCAAGGTATGTGAGCTGAGCCTTCACTATTTGTCTCCCCATGACACTAGAGGCCAAGGCCAACTCGGGGGAAAGGGTCACTTGGAGGGAACAGGGAAGGGCGGCATTTGTGGGGAAAAGCACGAGAACCAGCCACAGAACTTAATTTCCTTTCCTAAGCCGGTTTCTGGGCAGCCCTTCCCTGCCAAGTTTCTGCCTGAAGCAAATTAAAATGGCAGAGTTATCAAGCCTTGAAGAAAAAAATGGAGGTTATAATAGGGACTGTAGCTCAACCTTCCCCACAGCCGCAATGTGCGCACAGCCGCAATTCAATTAGCTGCTACAATCGCCGGCAGAAAAATCACCGTCATTCCATTTCATTTCCTCCGATGGTGGCGGCCACCCTGTGCTAAGCAGAAATGCTCCCAGCCCCTCGCTGGCTACCCCGGTGGGGGGCGGGAAGGGAAGGGGGGTGGTGGGAAGGGGGTGTGCGGCTGCTCATGTTTCTCCTGGCGACCCAGTGGTGCGCGCCTCGGAGAACAGCGAGCTCTTTCTTCTCATGCAGTCAGGCTGAAAACCCTCGCTGCTACCGAAGAGTCATGTTAGGCATTTAGCGGCATCGATCCAGCCCGCCTCTGGCTGGCAGGCGGCCAAAAAACTAAGTATTTTTTATTGCTTCAGCTAGGCAAGGAAATATGAATGAAGCTACCTCTAATTGGACTCCAGACTAACCCCTCTGGGACAGCTTCCAGCCGGTCCCTCACACTCCTCCCACTCCGACACAGCCCTGTCCTTCCTGCCGTCCTCATCTGTTGACAACCTGGTTTCCAAACCCCACCCCACACCCCGTCACGACACGTGCACAGCCTAAAGTGCCTGGGCCTGAGCAGCCCAGCCCACCGTCCCTCCCACCGCTACCTCACCATTCCTTCCCACTGGATTTTCCAGTGGGCTGTGTGTCCCTCTGCTCTGTAAGTCTGCCATGCACAGATGTCAGTGAGCATGGTGGAGTACAAAGTTCAGCCCTTGGGGGTTCCCCAAGGGTTTCTATTAGCAGAAAGCTTTCCTACATGGGGCACAAAGTCAGAAGCAAAGAGGAAAGAGGAAGAGGATGATATGAAGGACCCATTTCACTACAGTGGGTCCCTATGAACCAGGTAATCTAGCTCCTGAGTCTTGTCATAATAGGGTCTTCCCAACAAAGCTGAGAGCTCGGCCAGGGAGGAATTATCCCCATGGTACCGATAAAAAAGGAAAAAAAAAAAACAACCCTGAGGCTCAGAGCGGTCAAGAGAGCTACCCAGAGTCTCATAAAGCTGAGACCAGAGCTAAGCCTTGAGGTGTCCGATCCAGCCGTTCTTCTATCTAGGCAAACTGCCTCTCCAAACATGCCACTGTTAGAGGATCAACACTAAAGCATTCAAAATGGATTTTCGGCTTCAATTATTCCCCTTCAGTACCTAGCCACTCTCCTCGGCCTAAATGTGGCCTGGCTTTCTGAGCACACAGGCAGGGTGAGAGGAGAAGCCAGCATTACTGCTAACAGGAGGTTTAAAAAGTCAGCCAGGGAGGGGGAGGGTTGGGAAGGGAGGCGAGTAGGATTAGAGGGACCTACCCAAGGAAGCTTCTGTCTAGATGGTTAGTTAACTGCCTGACCTTCCAAGTCCTACCTAACACGAGGTAATAACCAAAGCCATCCTAGCAGATTAGATGGCCCCAGATACAAGGACGGCGATGAGGAATAAAATAGCTTTACTAATCGCTAAAGGATTTTTGTTATCCAGACTCCACTGCGCTTATTCAGAAGGCTTATTCACTTGAAACAGAACCTCGGAGCCTCAGTGTGATCAGAAAGATTTACAACAAATCTCAGAGCTGGCAGACACGCAGGCGGCCTGGCCTCAATGCTTGCTTGCTAGCACTTTCTTAAACAGAGTGAAAGCCCAGAGCAGGGAGAAACCTCAGGCGTTTGAAGGAAGTAAGGACACAGCGTCATGTAAAAGGCATCCAACCTGGGAGGGGGATAAGACCCCTGGCTCAGGATGTAGGACACCAGGGTCCTATGCCTTGGGTTCAGCCCAACGACTTCCACAAAGCCTCTGGCAGGGAAGACCCAGTGCTGGTCAGCTGACCTCTCCAGTTAATCATCTCTCATATGAAAGGGAGTGAAAGCTCACTTAGCCAAGCCCTTCATTTGACAAATGATGGACCTAAAGCCTGTAGAGATGAAGGGCTTCCACAACTGAAGGTCACTCTCAACAGGTGCCAGCAGTCCTATTTTATGACAGTAACTACCTTCCCCCACCCCACCACCAGCATCTCTGGACTAAGACGTAGTCATCAAATCATCAGCATTGAAGCCAGGTCTCCCAGCTTGGCACAAGTGAACCACCCTCAACTCCAACCCAGAGCAAAACAGAGAACCTGGATGATAGCTTTGGACACCACAAACTGGTCTTAGATATGCAATTTTAGGGGCAAGCTTCCAAACCGAAAGTCCTGAGTCCCCTCCTCCTCCCAGCACCCCAACACCCCTGAGGGTTCCATAGTGCCAACACTTACCGCACTGGATTCTCTCTCTTTGGGGAAGGAAGGCCAGGGCAGGAGGAAGGTCAGGACCCACAAGAGAGAAAAAAAAAAAAAAAAAGGGGAAAAAGGTCAGTCTAAGTCCAGCTAGCTTTTGTGATTTGCTAGTTCACTGGTTTAAAAATTAGCAGAAGGCCTGGCTCTCTGTCTTTGTGGGTCAGACAAGGAAGGGCCATTAGGTGGCCTTTCTGTTTGGAAATTAGCCACCCCAATTCCAACCCTTCCCCCACACCACCAGTCCCCAAGGTGGGCTAGGGGAGGTCTCTGGCCTACTTCTCCCTGATACTCCATAAGGGTACCAGCTTCACTCTCTAGCAATTAGAGTTTTTACGGCCACAAGCTTGAAAAGGATTATGCCATGTAAAATACCCTTAGGATCTGAGAGTTGAGAACATCATTGTTTAAAACAAAAAAAGAAAGAAAGGAATTTGGGAGTGGTTTTTAAAATAAGCCCTTGGAAGCTGGAGTCTCTGTCCTACTACAGGGACAAAAACTTAGCCTCTGGTTCCCAGGACATGCCAAGGAAGGATAGTGACATTTCAGGTCCCTAATGCTCAGAGACTTGGAAGGCACTGGCCATGTGCTCCAATATCTAAGGGCAGAGCACATAAGGTGGCAACTTTACAAAAGGGTCTGCCAGGCCCTTCCTCTCCTGATCCCACCAGCCCCCCTAATCCCCCCATCTCTTAGTACAGCTTCCTGAGTCCACCAGGTAAGGGCCAGGGTGAAGGGTTAGAGAAAAAGTTCTGACCCTAAGTCTTTCCAATTATCTCCCTGATGGCGTGTGCTTACTACCCCCACTTACAAGCAGTCAACTAACATATCTTTACTAGAGCACCAACTTTGTACCTTATCCAAGGCATTGATGAGACCTACATGCTAAAGAGAAACCCAGGAATTTCACCTCTGTCCTCAGAGGACCAACGCTTCGGGCAAGGACAAGACATTTTCCAGGAGTGGGACATAAGGAGATAGCAGCAAGGGCTCAGCCTTGCACCCCAACTCTTAAACTCTTACAGGAATTAGAAAAGGTCCCCGGTCCAACCAGAAAGGCATCCTGAAAAAGTAGTCTGGGGCTAGCCCTTGAAGGACGGGCAGGGTGCTTCAGATGAAGGGACAGGTGTCTTCAGGGAAGAGAGTACCAGGTACAAACCAGGGGTTGGGAAAAGGAGCCCCAGGACAGTGCCGACCAACATCAGCCAGGAATTCGACAGCTGGCTCCAAATCTTTTGTTAACTCCCTGTCCTTGGGTGACAGTATTTGCTATGTCCACTCACTGTGGGGCCTGCGGTCACACACCCCTTGCTTAGCCCAGATCCACCCTCTGCCCCAAACCCTGTTCAAGTCACACCTCTGTGGTCAAGTTCATTGTGGTTCTTCTCGTCCTTTACTGTCAGGTGGGCCTGGCTGCCCAGGGCGCCCAGCGCCAGCAGCCCAGAGCTGCTCCCAGTCACTGGGGGGATTCCTGGAGGCTGGAGGCCTGATGGGTGGGGTGGCAGCTGGACCGGGGGGCCGTGCGTGGCATGGGAGAGATGCTGCGCCTGGAGCTGCTGCTGCTGCAATGAAGTTGGCAGTGAGTGTGTGGAGCATGGGGCAGGGAAGGCGCAGCCACCCAGAAGGAGCAGTGATTCCCGGCCTCCTTGCTCCTTCATTTGGCTCCAGGGGCAGCAAGGGGAAGACAGCCCTAAAACCTTTGCCCCAGCTCAGTCCACGTGCTCATCTTGCTGAAAGAAGTCTGATAATGGACTGCAGTTTAGATACAGGATTTATGACAGCATGTGCCCACCCACCCACCTTCCACGCCCCAGTTTCAGGACAGAATTTCTCAATGTTTGTTTTCAAGCCCAATATAAATAATGCATGCATTGAAACACCACAGTCACTGGGTTCCCTCTCAGTGGAGGGATCCATGTTTAAGCTTGCAGCAGCTGCGTGTCTGCTCATGCGTACATGCCTTCCACATTAGCTGCCAGCATCTCCCTCCCCGAGGCCATACCCTGGGGAAGACTCCTTAATTTGAGGGACTCCAAGCCTGCCTCACAGAGCCAGGGCAGGGCAGGCCAGTGCAGAAAAGCCTCCAGAGCAAGACGAGCTGGGGCCCAGAGAGCTAACATCACCGGAGGACATCAGAATAGAGAACAAGGCAACAGGAAGAGTGAAAGGAAACTTTGGGACCAAGCAGACCAGGACGACTCAACCCCTAGCCCCTCTGGCACTTCCTAACTGTGTGGCGTGGGGCAGATGACCTCAACTCCCTAAGCCTCAAATTTCCTTATCTGTAAGGGGGAAAGTAGCGCCAACCCCCAGGAATTACTGTAAGATGATGTATGTGGCAGTTCAGGGCACACAGCTACTACTCACGAAGCATCAGAACAGAAGGTGACACATGCTGGAAGTTTACAGTGGACTCCTGAGCTGTTCTAAAAGCTTGACAGGCATCCACACAGCACTATCCTCAACAGCAATAGTACCGATCCTCCATCTCCTCCCTATCCCCAATCAAGGACTCTGCTCCCCTGGCTCCAGAGCCCTCAGACACCCCAACCCAACACTAGCCTCAGGGGTTCTCCTTCCCCTTCTTCCCCACACCCACGTGGCTAGCTTGCACCACCTTAGTGCCCTCACAGCAGCCGTGACATAGTTTATCTTGACTCCTAAGACTGTGCCCAGAACCATGGGCGCTGTGGGCCAGCTACTCAATGCCAAGTATTTCTTAGGGATCAAAATACTTCTTATGAGTGGTAAGGCCTTGAGTATGCTGGTATCCACTTGTGCACACGTTTCTTCTCGTCTAGTTCAAGAGAAGGCAACCAACACCTACTGAATGCCGGGGCACTCAGCAAATATATTTCTAAACCTCCCAACAACTTGGCCAGGGAGGTTGTGTCCATTTCATAGATGACAAACTGATGCACAGGGGGCTGGAGTGGGCAGCCAGTAACCAGCCAAGTGCTACCACTAGTAAGTGGGATTTGGACTCAAATCTGTCAACCACCAATCCCATCCAAAGAATGTTCTGAAGAAGATCCTCCCCAAAGCAAAAGGAATCATGACCTCACACCTAACTAAGGGAGCTCACCATGTCGATGTGAAACACTCTTTGGGAACTGCTAACAGACACCAGGACACAGCAGAGGCGTATAGTCCTGGCTGGAGAAGGTAGTAAGTGTTTGAAGTCATGGGTAAAAGATGCTCCCCCAACTAAGTTGCAAACTGCCAACCTAGCCCCATTTTTCAAAGTCAAAGACAGCCACGGTAGCCACTACACTCCTGACCCCAAAAGGCTCCCTTTCTCAGCTCTGGGTGAAAGGCTGGTACCACAGCCATTGCTCAGACCACCTGAGTGCCTCTGGGATGGCTGTTGTTGGGCAGTTTATGAATGCTGGACCTCATTTCTGCCTGAGGAACCACAACAGACTCCCAGCTAAGGGGTGGCATAGCAAAGTCCAATGCAGAGATTCAACCCTTTCCCAGTCATTAGAAACTCAGGCTCTTTTAGGACAGAAACTTACCCACCTTTCTTTTTAAAGAAAAAGTAATTTTCTGTATCTTATTACAAAACTAATACATGCTCATTGTAAGAAAATAAAAATACTACTAAAAATAAGCATAGGTGAAAGTGTTTTTTAATCTTCAATTAAAAACTGAATTCAACCCCACCCTCAGAAGGGTCTACTCCTCATCTGCCTAGATTTTCTCCAATGGAAACCTATAAATTTCAAATGTATGTCTATACAAATGGGCTCTTATGAACCATACTGTTATACAACTTGATTTTAATTTAAGAGTATTCTGAAGAAATCCATTTGTCCTCCTTAATGGCAACCCCCGGTGTGGGTGGACCACACAACTTTATCTGGACATTCAGTTTTAAAAGGAATCTCCAGTGGGGCCTGGTTGGTTTTACACCCGTTGCTGGTAGGCCCTTTAATCCTGCTGGTGAAAATAGTTCAGTAAAATCCCAGAAAGCAAGGACTGCGGTATTTAATCCACTTTTTATACAGGACAACCAGGAAGATCCTGTGAGGAAGAGATAAGAAAGAGGAGGGAAGGAGGGCTTCAATGATGTAACTGCTGTCTGCGGACAGGGCTAGCTCTCCCCACAGTCTTCTTCTAGAGATAATGTGTGGAAAGGCATGGCTGAATAGTTCCAAACAGACTGTACCTCCCCTTACCATGATCCCCTCTCCTAGGCAACCTTCTAGGCTCGGCTCTGCCCAGTTCAAACACTACCTCCCCTGGATGCCTCCCCACTTCTGAGAGCTCTCACAGCTCCAGAGCCCGAAAGTCTAAAGTGGACTTCCAGCTCTATTCTTTATCAGTGTTTGTCCTCAGACAAGTCAGCTGCCCTCTGGGTCTCAGTGTCCTCATCTGCAAAAATGAGGATCAGAGTGGGGCCCATCTACTCAGGCTGGCAGGGAGCGCAGGCATCACTACATGTGGATACAAAGCAGGTGTGCAGTCAACACTGGCAAACGCAAAGAACACGTCACAGATATAATCGCTTTCATCTTTACGCAATGCTTGGCAACTTGTGAGTTCCAGGAAGAAAGGGACTTTACCTTACCCATCCTGGCTCCTCTAACAGTGCCTAGCATGTTTC
>CAUYRH010099569.1:0-16039 GCA_963574655.1 Perodicticus potto | reverse complement strand
TATATAAAGGCTATAGATTTGTGAGTGTTAATTTTGTATGCTGAGACATTGCTGTATTCCTTGACTACTTCTAGGAGTTTTGTAGTTGAGTCCCTGGGGTTTTCCAGATATACAATCATATCATCTGTGAAGAGTGACAGTTTGATCTCCTCTGGTCCTATTTGGATACCCTTGATTGCCTTCTCTTGCCTGATTGCAATGGCTAAGATTTCCATTACAATGTTGAAAAGCAGTGGAGACAATGGACATCCTTGCTTGGTTCCTGATCTGAGTGGAAATGATTTCAATTTTACTCCATTCAATATGATATTGGCTGTGGTTTGCTGTAGATGGCCTCTATCAGTTTAAGAAATGTTTCTTCTATACCTATTTTCTTAAGTGTTCTGATCAAGAAAGGATGCTGGATATTATCAAAAGCTTTTTTTGCATCAATTGAGAGACTCATATGGTCTTTTTTAAAAAATTTGTTTATGTGATATATTATATTTATGGATTTATGTATCTTGAACCATCCTTGGGACCCTGGGATAAAATCCACCTGGTTGTGATGTATAATTTGTTTGATATGTTGTTGGATTCTGTTTGCCAGTATCTTATTGAATATTTTTGCATCAATATTCATTAGAGATATTGGTCTATAATTTTCTTTGCTTGTTGGGTCTTTTCCTGGTTTGGGAAACAGGGTGATATTTGCTTCATAGAATGTGTTGGGGAGTATTCCTTCTTTTTCGATGTTTTGGAAAAGGTTAAGTAATATAGGTACTAGTTTCTCTTTAAAGGTTTTGTAGAATTCTGATGTGAAGCCATCTGGTCCTGGGCTTTTCTTTTTGGGGAGATTTCTTGTAATTGATGCTATTTCAGAACTTGTTATAGGCTTGTTCAACATTTCCACTTCTTTCTGGCTAAGTCTGGGAAAGTGGTGTGTTTCCAAGTATTGATCTATTTCCTTCAAATTTTTATACTTCTGAGAATAGAGTTTTATGTAATATTCATTAATGATTTGTTGAATTTCTGAGGAGTCTGTTGTTATTTGGCCTTTATCATTTCTGATTGATGAAATTAGGAATTTTACTCTTCTACTTCTGGTTAGGTTAGCCAAAGGTTTATCTATTTCATTGACCTTTTCAAAAAACCAACTTTTTAATTGATTGATCTGTTGTGTGATTCTTTTGTTTTCAATTTCATTTAGTTCTGCTCTAATTTTAGTTATTTATTTTCTTCTAGGTCTAGGGTCTAGGGTTGGAAAGTTCTTCCTTTTCCAGTTGCTTGAGATGTCCCATTAAGTTGTTGACTTCCTCTCTTTCTGTTCTTTTGAGGAAGGCTTGCAACACTATAAATTTCCCTCTTAGGACTGCCTTTGCAGTATCCCAGAGGTTCTGGTAATTCATGTCTTCATCATCATTTTGTTCCCAAAATTTGATAATTTCCTTATTATTCTCATCTGTGACCCAGCTATCATTCAGCATGAGGTTATTTAGTTTCCATGTTTTTGTATGAGTATGTGGATATCTGTTGTTACTGAGTTCAACTTTTATTCCATGATGGTCCGAGAAAATACAAGGAATGATTTCTATTCTTTTAAATTTGCTGAGGTTAGACTTGTGACATAAGAAGTGCTCAATTTTGGAGGATGATCCATGGGCTGATGAGAAGAATGTGTATTCAGTTTTGTTAGGATGAAATGTTCTGTAGATGTCTGTTAAATGCAATTGTTGGATGGTTAAGTTTAAATCTAAAATTTCTTTGCTTAGCTTCTTATTAGAGGATCTATCCCACACTGCCAAAGGGGTGTTAAAATCTCCAACTATTATGGTGCTGGAGGAAATCACATTGCTCATGTCTGCTAGAGTCTCTCTTGTAAATTGAGGCACATTCTGGTTGGGTGCATAAATGTTAATAATTGAAATCTCATTATGTTGAGTGTTTCCCTTAACAAATATGATGTGACCATCCTTATATTTCCTTACTTTTGTTGGTTTAAAGCCTATTGTGTCTGTGAACAAAATTGTATCACCTGCTTTTTTCTGGTTTCCATTTGTCTGAATTATAGATGACCATCCCTTCTGAGTCCCTCTGAGTCTATGTTTATCTTTTAAGGTAAGATGAGATTCTTGAATTCAGCAGATGTCTGGCCTGAATTTTTGTATCTAGTCAGCCAACTTGCACCTCTTTAGAGGGCAATTTAAGCCATTCACATTAATTGAGAGTATTGATAAGCCTGGTAGTATTTTTGGGTATCGAGTTTTTTGCAAGTCCAGTGGATATTTTTAATCCTTTCACCACTGTGGAAGTTGTAATTTGATCAAAAGTTTCTGAGTGAATTTACTTTGATGGTGGAGGATTGTGCTGTTGATTATGGAGGACAGGTCTAAGAATATCCTGGAGAGCTGGTTTAGTTATGGCAAATTTCTTCAACATGTGCATTTTATTAAAGTATTTAATTTCTCCATCATAAATGAAACTCCGTTTAGTGGGATACAGGATCCTGGGTTGAAAGTTATTTTGTTTAAGGAGATTAAAGGTCGATGACCACCCTCTTCTAGCTTGAAAGGTTTCAGCAGATAGATCTGCAGTTATTCTAAGGTCCTTCCCCTTGTAGGTTATGGTTTTCTTATGTCTGGTTGCTTGCAGAATTTTCTCCTTCATATTAACTTTGGTGAAGCTAATTATAATGTATCTATGAGATTTCTTATTTGGGTTGAGTCATGCTGGTTTTCTGAAACTGTCTGCTGTCTGAATTTCAGAATCTCTTGGCATGTTTGGGAAATTCTCTTTGATTATTTCATGAAGAAGAGCATCTATATCTTTTGAAGCAATCTTGTCACCTTCAGGAATTCCTATAAGGCAAATATTAGATCTCTTCAAATTATCCCAGAGCTCTCTGAGAGATTGATCTATTTTTGCTCTCCATTTCTCTTCCCTTTTGAGCATTTGGTAGCATTCAAAAGCTTTGTGTTCAGTGTCAGAGATCCTTTCTTCTCCCTGCTCCATTCTGTTACTGAGGGATTCTACTGAATTTCTCAGATCTTTAAGGGCTGCAAGTTCTTGCCTCAATGTGTCAAAATATTTGGTGATTTTGTCTTTGAATTCATTGAATTCTTGAGACATCCTTTGAATTACTCCTTGAAATTCTAATTCCATCTTTACCTCCATTCTGTTGATCTTATTTTCTATCCAAATTCTGAACTCGATTTCTGACATCTCAGTCATTTGTTTATGAATGGGATCTTGTGCTGTGTCTGCCATATTGTTCCTTGGGAGAGCTGATCTACTCTGATTATTCACGTTGCCAGAGTTTTCCGCTGATTCCGCCTCATGACTGTTTTTTGCTGGTTGGCTAGATGGGCAGATAAGGTGAAATTGGATTGGGAGTTCCTGTAGTTGTGGTTAACCAGCCTTTTGTCAAGGATCTGGGACTGGTGACTGCAGCTTTTTACCCTACAGCTTTGCACAGGATCCATACAGTATTACAGTCTGAGGCTGAGGAAACCTGCTTGGTATGGTGGAGTTAGGTGGCTCTGTCTTGTATTTGGCTGTTCCTTGTCCGATCCTAGTGGATCAGTGACTCTGGTTTGAAGTCTTAGCTGTGGAGAAATACAAGCAACTAAGACACCCCACCCACCATGGACAACTGGAAGAGGAAAATCAACCCTTCCCATCACCATACAACCAGGGTACCACCCGAGAGGGTCCTTAGGTGATTGGCCCAGGTTAGGAGTTCCAAACCAATTTACCCAGTCAGTACGAACTTTCAAGTGGGAGAGTTTGGAAGGTCTCCAGCAACTAGATGGTGGAGGTCTACTGGCTGCTCAAATTTGGCTTGCTCTGGTGCTCTGTGGAGTCTGAAAGGCTCACCCAGTAGCAAAGTTGGACCAGGGGGCTGTGTCTCTTTCTCCAATTAGCTTGTTTTTCATGCCCAGTCACTGGTGACCCCACAGGGCTGAGGTCCTGCTCCCTCCAATAAGCAGATCTGCTGGGGTTTTGCACCTGTCAGAGTCAAAGGAAGGTCAGTGCCCCCTCAGCCCAGCCACTACCCTCTCCCACCAGCCAGCTGGGGGAGCTGAGGCCTGCCTGCTTCAGGTACTCAGTAGCCACTGGGGAGTATTCCACCTAAACTCAGTCTAATCTTGAGGATAACAAGTCAGCAAATGCTTTTTTCCCTCAACCACCGCACCTTTGCCTCAGCTGCTCTGCAGCACCAGTATCCCTATAGAGCAAGATCTGGTTTCCTCTGGCAGTCGTCAGAGTTGGGGAGGTATCTCTCCAAGATTAGATGGGATTGCTCTATTGTTGCTGAATCTTTGTGGGAAGTGACCCTGCACAGCTCCCAGGTGACTGCCACAGCCAGGGAGTTGGCTGTATGAGCAGCTCCAGGAGCGGGGGCACACAGATCCAGCAGCAGGGTGGGGAACACTAAGGTTCTGGCAGTGTAGGGCTTCTGATGACTTCACAAGAAGAGTGCTTGGCCCATAAATCTGGCAGGGCAGGTGTGGTGTGGAGGCTCCCGCAGGGTGGGGTGTGGGGCACGTGGCTCAAGCAGGGCAGGGTGCTTAGTCCAGTAGGGTGGGGGGTGCTGCTCATGAGCCTCCTCCACGGTCTCTGCAGGGATTAGGCTTCTGGATCATCAGGCAAGTGGGAAGGGTGGACTGGAATTTCAGAAAGGCAGGAAAAACTTTAGTTCAATTTTCTTGCCTGGCAAGAGAGTGCTCAGTGGCACAACAGGGTCCCTCTGGGGAAGTAGTCCCCATTTCCTCCAGCTCTCACCTGTGGGGTGAGACAAGAAGTCCTCAGTTCACTCCTCACCTGTAGAAAACCTACAGGAGCAAACAATGAGAAAAAAACAAAACAAAACACAACTTTCTTGGGGGAAGGGATGGACACTTTTCCTTTGGGATGAGTTTTGTACCTGAAGTTTGCTTTCTTGGAGTCGCAGCCTGCCTTGGCAGAGGAGACCTGCAGTTATCACTCTTCTCTCTTGACTCGGCTCCCAGTCTTCAGCTTAATTGGGTATTTTCTGGACATTATCCTTCCCTCTGGACAGGAGCTTCTGTTAAAGGCTGGCTCCAATTGGCCATCTTGCCCCTCCTTCTGACTTTCCAAATTTAAATGATTCACTGAATGCCAAACAGAATGGATAATGGATGAAAACAGGCACTCACCAAGTCTTATAAAATTACAGACTATTAAAGACAAAGATAACATCACACTGGCTTCCAGAGGAAAACTATACATCCCGTGCAAAAGATTTGAACTGAAGTGACTTCAGTTTTCCCAAAATAACACTAGAATATAAAAAATTATGAGGGAAAATAATTTCTATTTTAGGATTCCATACCCAGCTAAACTATTAAGCCAAGTGTGATGATAAAAAATAAGGGCACTTTTAGACATGCAAGGTCACAAAAGATGTAAATAGGTAAGTAGATAAGAGGTAACTCTGGACTTTTTCTTGAGAAGTTACTAGATGATGTCCTGTGACATAAAAGGAATAAGGCAGGTGAGAAGGACCTATATATGACAAGTGGAACAAGAGATCCAGCACAGAAGAGATTTGGATTCCAGAATGATCCTGAAGGTCACCCCAGGAGATGCCAGCAGCGAGTTATGCCCAGAAACCAGCTGATCTAGTGTGCAGCAGGTTAGAAGGCACTGAGAGAAATATCTTTAGGATGTTGAATTTCATAGACAAACTATGCGTGTCTAATAGTCTTGAGAGGCTATTTTAGCAACTGGCAAGTGTTTGACACTGAAATAGTAATAGGTATATAGAAAACTAAGCAAATACAAAGCCTACCTAGACTTGGAAACTTTAACTTCAGGGGAGACAAAATGTTCAGGAAATAGAAAGTAAACATAGTTTAACCACATGGATCAATTGCAAATTTACACAGTTTAATAATGTAAGCACTCAGTAGTGACCTAATCAAAATTATGACATAACAGTACTGGGAAGACAGGAGAGGGTTGGCCACACTTGGGTATGGTGGTAAATGTGGAAGAGAACTAAGCTCTCAGTTACCATAGAGGGAGGTCCCTGGACAGTTGTCACCATATTTCTGACAAGTCAAGAAGCAGAAATTATATTATTGATTTTTAATTTTATTTATTTATTTATTTATTTAGATAGAGTCTCACTTTGTCACCTTTGGTAGAGTGCCATGGCGTCTTAGCTCACAGCAAACTCAAACTCTTAGGGTCAAGTGATTCTCTTGCCTCAGCCTCCTAAGTAGCTGGGAGTACAGATACCCACTATTAATGCCTGGCTATTTTTTAGACACAGGGTCTCACTCTTGCTCAGGCTTGTCTCAAACTCCTGAACTCAAGCAATCCACCTGCCTCAGCCTCCCAAAGTGCTAGGATTACAGGTGTGAGCCACCGCGCATGACTAAGAAGTTTTATTCTTTAGTCCATATTATTTAGAGATATGAATGTAAATCTTAAAATTAATCAGATAAAAAGAAAGGTGAATTTGTCTTATAATTTTGCATAACAAATTCCCATATACTTAGCAGCCTAAAAGAACATACATGGAAAACTGTAATGGTTCCTCAAAAGTTAAACATAGAATTATCATATGACCCAGAAATTTAACATCCAGGTATTTACTCCAAAGAATTAAGATGAGTACCTGTACATGTACACTCATGGTAGCATTATTATCACTATTTACTAATAGCTGAAAGGTGAAAACAACCCAAATGTCCATTATCAGATGAATCAATAAACAAATTGGGGGATATATATACAATGGAATATTCAGCCATAAAAAGAAGTGAAGCAATGATCCATGGTACAACATAGATAAACTTTGAAAATATTATGCAAAGTAAAGAGTCATATACTATATGATTTTTTTCTTTCTTTCTTTTTTTTGTTTTTGGAGACAGAGTCTCACTCTGTCAGCCAGGGTAGAATGCTGTGGAGTCATCATAGCTCACAGCAACTTAAACTCTTGGGTTCAAGCAATCCTCTTGCCTCTGTTGTTCTATTTTTTAGTAATGGGATCTCACTCTTGCTCAGGCTGGTCTTGAATTCTTGAGCTCAAGCAATATGCCCACCTGGGCCTTCCAAATTGCTAGGATTACAGGTGTGAGCCACTGTGTCAGGCCTGTAGGATTTCTTTCATATGAAATAGACAGTAGAGGAAAATTATATAGACAGAAAGGGGATGGTTGCCAAGGGCTGGAGGGGGAGAAATGGGAGTAATTATGTAATAGATACAGGTATCATTTGTGGTGATGAAAATGTTTTAGAAGTATAAGAAAGAGTGGCTGCAGGGGCAGCACCTGTGGCTCAGTGGGTAGGGTGCCAGCCCCATATACCGAGGGTGGCAGGTTCAAATCTGGCCATGGCCAAACTGCAACAGAAAATGGCCGGGTATTGTGGCGGGAGCCTGTAGTCCCAGCTACTTGGGAGGCTGAGGCAGGAGAATTGCCTGGCCCCAGGAGTTGGAGGTTGCTGTGAGCTGTGACGTCACAGCACTTTACCAAGGGCAATAGGGTAAGACTCTGTCTCTAAAAAGAAAAAAAAAAGTGGCTGTACAATGTTGTGAATGTACTAAATGCCACGGAATTGTTACTTTCAAGTGATTGATTTTAGGTTATGTGAATTTGACCTCAGTAAAATAACTGTATAATCTAATTGTACAATATCATTCTGAGTTAGTGGTTAGTTCTCAACTAACCTGATTAAGAGAATTTACTGTGAGATAAAGTTACAATCTTATTTCCTTTTCTCTTCTTCTTTATTTACTTAGACTATTCTATTCTTTTCTTCAATTTATTTCCATTCCAAAAACAGGTGCAGTATACTTCCCTTTGGAAATCCTTAACAACTGAGGGAGAGAGGTGTTTATTGGTGTCCTTTGAAAATATTCTGGCCCCTTTAATTTGAGTTTTCAACTAAAAATGACAAGTCTATATTCTCTAGCATGAGGGAGAATACCTACAAATTATGATCTTATATATGTGAAATAAGGCTCTTTTTCTGAAAACCGAAACAAAACAAAATGTTCCACCCAATCACTATTTCTTGGTTTCTGAAGGTCCAGGTTTAGTATAATTGGATTCTCTGCTGAGGCCCTTAAACAACTTGAAACCAAGTTGTTGACCAGAGCTGTTCTCTTGTCTGAGGCTTCAGGTCCTCAGCTTGTTTAGATTGCTGGTAGAACCTGGAAGTTATAGGACCCAAGTTCTTGCTTTCTTGCTAGCTGTCAGCTAGGGGCTGCTCTCAGCTCCTGGAAGCCACCCACAGTTACTTGCCAAGTGGCTCCCATAGGCAGTTTGCAACTTGGATGTTTGCTTCCTTCCAGGACAGCCGGAGCAGGTCTCTCTGATTTCCTATTCTGTGATCAGGCAGAGAAAACACTTTGCTTCAGAGGGCTCACCTGATTTATCTGGCCCACTCAGAATAATCTCCTTTGGTGATAAAAGGCACCAAAATCATGGGAGGGGTATTACACTCACAATTTCTATCTACACTCAAAAGATGAGGGGATGTTACAAGAACAAGGATCATTGGTGTTTACATTAGTTGGAGTTCTCCAGAGAAAAAGAACCAATAGGCTGTTTATTTATTATAAGGAATTAGCTCACATGACTATGGAGACTGGAAAAGCCTAAGATTTGCATGGTAACTGAGGAAGCTAGAGACCAAGGAGAGCCAATGGCTTAGTTTGAGTCCAAGTTCAAAGGTCTGAGAGCCAGTGGTGTCTATTTTAAGTTTGAAAGCCAGCAGCAGGCCCAAGAATCAGGAAGAGTTGATATTTCAGTTCAAGTCTGAAGGCAGGAAAGAGCCGATGTCCCAGCTTGAAGACAGTCAGGCAGGAGGAATCCCTTCTTATTTGGGGAAGGATCACCTATTTGTTCTATTCAGGCCTTTAACTGATTGGATGAGGCCCACCCTTGTTAGGGAGGGCAATCTGCTTTATTCAGTCTGCCAATTTAGATGTTAATCTCATCCCAAACACCCTCACGGAAACACCCAGGACATCGTTTGACCAAATATCTGTCAAGTTGTGGCTCAGTCAAGTTGTTCAATAAAATTAACTATCATACTGGTCATCTTAGAATTCTGCCTGCCACAAAAAGGAAAGAAGTTGCCACGGGAGAGGGGCATTTGGAGGAAAGGGAGTGGGTGACCGCTGTTTTCCATACAAACCTTGTAGAGATATTTAACCAGACCATGTACTTACCGTATTTTTCTCACAGGGAGAGAAGTCAGTGGGGCTGAGAGGCTATGCCCACATGGGGTCTGTGATCCTGTCTTTTTTTTGAGACAGAGTCTCACTATGTTGCCCTCAGTAGAGTGCTGTGGCATCACAGTTCACAGCAACCTCAAACTCTTGGGCTCAGGCAATTCTCTTGCCTCAGACTCCCAAGTAGCTGGGACTACAGGTGCCCACCACAACACCCAGCTATTTTTTGTTGCAGTTGTCATTGTTGTTTAGCTGGCCCAGGATGGGTTTGAACCTGTCCCCCTCGGTGTATGTGGCTGGCATTGTAACCACTGTGATCTTTATCCTTTCTTCTATCTAGATCCTGTCTGGGCCCCTAAATGCCCTAATCAGACAGCTCAGAGCCTGTGTCCCAATCCTGAAGAGGTCCCTTCCCAGGCCTCTTGTTGGACCTGAGAAATGGACTATGACTGAATATTTATGATTGATGCAGAGAGCACTTGAACATGTTGGCTAAAGTGGTTTTTTAAAATTAAAACTTTAAATTTTAAGATAGATGTAAATTCACATGCAGTGTCAGAGCAACACACAACACAGAGAGATCCCAGGTATCTTTTATTCTGTTTCTGCAAAGGGTAATATCCTCATCCTGATATTACACTATAGTTTTGCAAGATGTTCATCACAACCAGTATATTAGCAGTGATACAATCCATCAAACGAATTCAGATTTCTCTAGTTTTTACTGAAACTGATGTGTGTGTAATGTGTATGTATGTGTTTCTTCCTATGCGAATTTTATGTGGTTTGCGTGTACACCACCACAGCATACATAGACCAATTCTGTCACCAAAAGGATCCCTCATACTGTTCTTTTAAAACAGTATCAACCTCTTCCAAAAATATTCTGCTGCTGTGGAAAAAAATATCAGACTCAGTCCCACCTCTCACCACTGACAACTCCTAAGCTATTCTCCATTTCTATGATTTTTGTCATTTTGTGAATGTTATATAAATAGAAACATACAGTATGTAATCTTTTAGCACTAGTATTTTTTTTTTTCTACACAACATAATTTCTGTGAGATTCTTCCAAGTGTTGTATGTTTCAGTAGTTTGTTCCAAATGCTGGCCAGGACTCAGACAACCTGGATCAGAGAATACAGAACAATATTGCCACTATGGAAATAGTCTGGTAGTTTCTTATAAAACTAACATGCAGGGTGGTGCCTGTGGCTCAGTTAGTAGGGCACCGGCCCCATAGACTGAGGGAGGCCCCAGCCAAACTGCAACAAAAAAATAGCTGGGTGTTGTGGTCCCAGCTACTCAGGAGGCTGAGGCAAGAGAATGGCCTAAGCCCAAGAGCTGGAGGTTGCTGTGAGCCGTGATGCCACATTACTCTATTGAGGGTGACAAAGTGAGACTCTGTCTCTAAAAAAAAAAAAACTAAACTAAACATGCAATTTCTATATGACCCAGAATTGTACTCTTTGGCATTTAATCTAAAGAAATAAAAACTTTTGTTCACACAAAAATTTGTATATGAGTATCCATAGCAACTTTATTCTTAATACCCTCAAAGCTGAAAACAGCCAGTCCTTCCAAGGATGAATTGGTAAACAAACTGTGGTTCATTCATACTATGGGATTCTGTGCAGCATTAAAGAGGAACAAACTATTAACATGCACAAGTTAAAGGTCAAAATCACCCTGATACCAAATTCAGGTAAAGACAATACAAAAGAAAATGGGGAAGCGCTCTCTTATTTTCTGCAAGCAACTTCATAAAATTAGTGTTAATTCTTCTTTGAAAGTTTAATAGAAATTTCCCATGAAACCATTTGGGCTTGGTGATCTCGTGGTGCTGATTGTGATGGGATTCCTTCTTGTTGGTGCCACGCATCTCATGGTGCGTCTGGTTTGGGAGGGAAGTGTCCAGGTCCTGCTGGGAAGGACAGCATTTCCCATGGCTGCCTTTTTTCAACAAAGCTACCAATTTGTCCCCTTGACAGTGCTACTTAGTCTGCTTGGTGTTGCTGGAGGGACATGCTGTTTGATCTGGGGAAGGACTGAGCCCACCTGGGCCACCTTCAGTTGCTGTGTTGGGGTTGGCTCTGGGTCACCTTCCTTTGTTGGGTGAGGGATGAGAGATGTCTTGCTACTGTGTTTTTCTTCCAGGCCTAGGGTCTCTAACCAATTCACCTTCTTCTTACCACCTCTCAGAGTTCTCCTTTGGTGGCCTCTTGAGTTATCTCTAGGGCAGCTGTTTTTCAACCATTTTCATCTCATGGCACACTTGAACCTACAGCTAAACTTCTGTGGCACACTTAAATTATGTTAATCAAAAAAAAGGGAGTAAGAAAAAAGAATATACTTACTGTGTTTTGAACATCTTTCAAAAATAATTTAATTAATGATCTTTAAAAATTTTTGCAGTACTCCTAAGATCCTGTCATGGCACGCCAGTGTGCTATGACATAAGTTGAAAATCACTGCTCTAGAGCTTGTAGTTGTAATGATCTGGGACAAGCAGAGAGATCAAATACATACTATCTTATTTGGACTGGGAGTCCTGAGGTGTCCTTTTGCACTCTGAAGGTGACACGAAGCCACAGGTGAGGCGGAAAATGGAGATGATCTAGGGCCAGGGATTGGGGTCTTGCTTTTTTCACACTATTGCTTATGAAACAAAATTGGAGCAGTCTAAAATTGATGCCTGGTCATCTAGTCATTTGGAATATATATTTGTCAAAGCTGGAGGCAAGAACAGATATTTTTGTAGCATCTTATTAACTTGATTTATGACTTTTAAATGTTTGCACACAAAATTCGTGAGCCTCCATTTCTATTCTTACTCCAACCTGGCAACTATTCAGGTCAGGTCCTATGGGCAAGAAAATTATTGATAAAAATTAAAAATAAAAAGGGCAGTACCTGTGGCTCAAAGGAGTAGGGTGCTGGCCCCATATGCCGGGGTGGTGGGTTCAAACTCAGCCCCGGCCAAAAAACTACAAAAATAAATAAATAAATAAATAAATAAATAAAATAAAAATACTTTCTTTGAAAGAGGAAAAACATTTTCTTGCTCCACTTTGTAAAGAGTCAATTAGAAAAAGTGAACTTAATTTAATTTCTTCTTTGCATGTTTTCAAAAGAGTCACAAAAAATATTACAGGATGCTTTACCTGGAGAATGAGGAATTCCATTTAGAGCTTGGTCTGGTTTCCTGTGCAACAGGGTCGTCTCAAGAAAGATAGATACTAATGCCTAAGATGAAGCTAAGAAAAAAAAAGCAATTGGTTTAAAGAAAAATATTAAGCAATAAGAGAATTTTGGGAAGATAGCATAGTAGGAAGCACTAGGAATCTGTCTCTCCACCAAGACAACAATTAAACTGGAAGAATCTGTCTAATAAAATGTTTGGAACCTGGGCAGCACCTGTGGTTCAGTGGGTAGGCCACCGGCCCCATATACTGAGGGTGGTGGGTTCGAACCTGGCCCCCATCAAAACTGCAGCAAAACAAACAAACAAACAAATAAACAAACAAACAAAAATATCTGGGCTTTGTGGCTGAGGCAAGAGAATCGCCTAAGTCCAGGAGTTGGAGGTTGCTGTGAGCTGTGATGGCATGGCACTTTACTGAGGGTGACAAAGTGAGACTCTGACTTTTAAAAAAAAAAAGGAAAATGAAAAAAATGTATGGAACTCTGGAGTCTACTGATGACTTGCAAATTCCAGGGGAAATCTTAGATGGTAAGTTGCAGTTAATTTTGGTCAATTTTGGCTCTTAGTACAGTAGCAATTCCCAACTCCCATGGTAGGCAAATGTGCATGCTTTCTGGGAGCAGCTTGTAAGCAGCTTGCAAGAGCCAGGGTGGGCAAAAAAGACCCTGTCCTCCAAATATCAGGAATTTGTGCTCCTAACACTGATGGCTGCTTCTGATCACAGAGGTGCATCCAAAGAGGTAGGTGGTTGTTGTTGCACCTCCTGCAATTGTTGCAAGTCCAGGGGACTTGAATGGGTGGCACTTTCTGCCCCCATTCATTATTCCTTTTTTTACCCCTTTGAGAGCCACATATTAAAAGCTTAGGACATTCAAAAGTAGCTCCAATTAAAAAGTTACTACACATACTTTAAAAAGGTGCAGGCTCAGGAAAGGCCTGAGAAGACCATGAGTTTATTGTTCAGGCTGATTCTTGGCACAAAGGCAGCCTATAAAGACAATAACAAAAGGGCAGCGCCTGTGGCTCAAAGGAGTATGGGGCCGGCCCCATATGCTGGAGGTGGTGGGTTCAAGCCCAGCTCCGGCCAAAAACTGCAAAAACAACAACAACAACAACAACAACAACAAAAGTCAAAAACCATAAACAAAATAAAACCCCGAAAATTCTGGGGAAAGAGGAGACTTGGATTTTCAAAGTGACCACATTATTAGATTCAAATGTACAGTTTCAATAAAAAATTGCAAGACATACAAAGAAACATGCAAGCACAGCCCATTTAAAGGAAAAATAAGCAGAAACTGTCTCTGTAAAAGTTCTACTAGACACAGACTTTAGAACAACTATCTTAAAGAACTAAAGAAAAATGTGAAGAAAGTAAACAACAATAACACAATAGTAGATAAACAAAATGGAAATGTCAACAAAGAAATAAAAACCTAAAGATAAATCCACAAAGAACTCTGGAGCTGAAAACTATCAGAACTGAAATAAAAAATATATTTGATCAAGGGATTCAAAGAAAAAAAATCAGCAAAGTTGAAGACAGGACAATGGAAATTATCAAGTATAAGAAACAGATAGATTGAAGAAAAATGAACAGAGCTTACGGCATCTGTAGGGCATGATCAAGTGGACCAACATATGCAGTGTGGGAATTTTGGAAAGAGAAGACAGAGAAAGGGGCAGAGGGGATATTTAAGGAAATAATGACTGAAATCTTCCCAAGTGGCAAAAATGTGAACGTAAACATCCAAGAGGCATAATGAACTCCAATGAGAACGAACTCGAAGAGACTTGCACCAAGACACATATAATCAAACTGTCAAAAATCAAAAACAGAAAGATAGTCTTGACAGCAAAAGACAAGCAACTCATCACATTTAAGAGAGTTTAAATGACATTAAAAGCAGACTTCTCATCAGAAACTTTGGAGGTCCAAAGGCAGTGGGCTAATATATTAAAAGTGTTAAATCTAAAAATAATGTCAACCAAGCATCCTGTATTTAGAAAAGCTGTAATTCAAAAGTGAGGGAAAAATTAAGATGTTCCTATAAAAACAAAAGCTGAGGGAGTTTATTACCACTAGACCAGCTCTAGATGAACTAAAAAGACACTAGACAGTAACTCAAAGCTGTATGAAGAAATAAAGATCCCAGTAAAGGCAAATACATGGGCAATCATAAAAACTAGTATTGAAACAATGGTTTGTAATTCCATTTTTTGTTTTATACGTAATTTAACAGACTAATTTTGTGATATCAACAACTGAAAGGGTGGGGATGGAACTCTAAATGAGCAAAGGTTTTGTATGTTATTAAAGTTAAGGTGGCATAAATTCAAAGGAGTGCTGTAATTCTAGGATGTTAAATGTAACTGCTATGGTAAGCACAAAGAAAATAACTATAGAACGATTCTAGTTGTGTGAGGTACTTGGAATAGTCAAATTCACAGAGACAAAATGGTAATTGTCAGAAGCTGGGGGAAAAGGAGAATAGGGAGTTATTGTTTAATGAGTATAGTTTCATTTTTGCAAAACAGAGTTCTGGAGACAGATGGTGGTAATGGTTGCACAACAATATAAACGTATTTAATACCACTGAACTATACATTTAAAAATGGCTAAAATAGTAAATTTTAGGCTATGTATATTTTATTACAATTTTTAAAAGTTGAAAAAAAGTTTAAAAATATCTTATTTTTGAGGGGAGATGGAAATGTTCTACATCTTGATTTGGGTAGTAATTGAACAGGTGTATTTAGTTGTCAAAACTCATATTGAATACTAAAGATATGTATTCTATTGTATGTTTATTATGTCTCAATAAAAAGTTAAAAACATTAAAAAACCAAGCAGAGATAATCAATAGTTCTCAGAAAATGTGAGACTCATGAAGATGATTTACCATTGACAGAAGTTTGGGATTCATACTGGGCTATCCTCTTTGAGACTTCATGAATCCTTGTGCTTTGGAAGAAGTCATTGCTGGTAACAACTGTCAGGGTAATAAGAACAATTCCTTGATAATGTGTTCAGCACACTATAATTTACACAAAAATATCAAATATATCATCCCATATGATCTTGCTCGAGGAGGCTCAAGTGACCACACTTGAGGTCTTTCTCCTCAAACTTTGGGAGTTCCTGGTGGATAGAGCCTTTGGTGGAGTTGGCATCACGTCCTGGGTTTTATAGATGGCACTCATCAGGAGGAGAGCAAGTTGATGCCTATATTGGGGAGCTGCCCTCTGAAACAGCCCAAAGGGATTTGTCAGCTGTTTGTTGGTGATTCTATAGAACAATAAACCCTTGTTGCCTCCTTTGAGCACACCTCACGGCGTGTAATGTCTGGGGTGCTGGCCAGGCCTGACATAGTTAATGTCGAGAGGATGGGACAAACCTGCCCATTGAGCTGGGCCACATGTAGGGAGCTGTCTCTCTCTCTTTTTTCCCCCCAATTTGGCTACTTTTTCTTTCTTTCTTTCTTTTTCTTTTTTAATTTTTAACAAGTGAACAGTTTATTAAGAATTAAACAAAGGTATGATGTGATACAGTACAAGCAAGACACTCAAGATAGGTATAATAGTACTACTCACACAAAAACTTAAATTTCACCTCAAAAAAAATCACAAGACAAAAG
>CAUYRH010099566.1:0-30738 GCA_963574655.1 Perodicticus potto | reverse complement strand
AGAGTGATACAGGGGTTCATGGACTGGAACCATCTTTATTGCGTGTGGCTTGATGACATTTCTGGAAAACATAAATCTGATTAGTATAATCAGTAATAGGCAAAGGTACAACAGCATCAGGTCAGAAGCACTTATTCAGTGATGCTAAAAGAAAACCATATTAGGATTTTTCTTGCTGTATCCTAAATGATAACTTCAAACTTTCTTTTGGCTAACAAGTGTAGGTGGTCTGTGGTTGGCTGTCTTCATTGTCTGCCTCCATAGAAGATGGAGGGTTCCAGGATTTTACTTGTGAATAATGTATGCAGGAGTCAACTCCTATAACTTTAACAGCTGTAGAAGAAGACAAGATAACAGGAAAGGGGACTTCCCAAGTTGGGGTTAGGGAAGGTGAATTAGAGGGGAGAGTTTTGTTCATAACTAGATCTCCAGGAGGGAAAAGTTCCTGTTTTAGTTAGTATGTCCCTCCCCAAAAGGGGAGCAGGACTTTCAGGCATGATTAGGGAGGCATGAGAGAACAGCAAGTCATCCCAATTGCAGCTTAAAGGCTGGGGATTTTATTTTATTTTATTTATTTTTATTTATTTATTTTTTTTTTGAGACAGAGCCTCAAGCTGTCACCCTTGGTAGAGTGCCGTGACATCACAGCTCACAGCAACCTCCAATTCCTGGGCTCAAGCAAGTCTCCTGCCTGCACCTCCCAAGTAGCTGGGACTACAGGCACCTGCCACAACGCCTGGGCATTGAGTTTGGGATTTCAAGACACCACCATTCCCCCAGCCATTTTTTGGTTGCAGCCGTCATTGTTGTTTGGTGAGCGCAGGCTGGATTCAAACCCGCCAGTTCAGGTGTACGTGGCTGGCACTTTAGCCCGTTGAACCACAGGCGCCAAGCCACAAGACTAGATTTAAATAAGGCAGTAGAAGACAGGACACTTATCTGGAGGCAGCTGCGATAATCCAGGTGAGAGACAATCTTGTGATAGAACTGCAAAGAATGGTCAGATTCTGTATGTATTTTGAAGGTGGAGCCAAGGTCTGGTGAGGGTTTGGGTGAAGACTGTGAGAAAGGGATGGTGCCAAGGGAAGGAGCTACCACTTACGCACACGTGGAAAGGTAATTTGGGGTGGGGGGCAGAAGTTGCAGTAGTTTTAGATGAAGTGCCGGTGGATATCTGAGTGGTGATGCTGACTCGACAGCTGCACCTTTGAGCCTGGAGTTGAAGAGACCTGCGTTGCAGGTAAGAAATGACATTGTCAGTATGGCGGTGGTATTCAGAGCCACCATAGTGGGTGAGCTCTTCAAGGGAAGCATAAACAAAAGGAATGAGGCCTGGACCAAGCCCTGGGCACCAAAATCGAAATGCGGAAGAGGGTGGCACTGTGGCTCAGTGAGTAGGGTGCCGGCCCCATATAATGAGGGTGGTGGGTTCGAACCTGGCCCCAGCCAAACTGCAACAAAAAAGTAGCAGGGCGGCCGAGAGTGGCCCACGCCTGTAGTCCCAGAGCTGTGGGAGGCTGAGGCGGATGGATTTCCTGAGCTCGGAGGTTTGAGACCAACATGAGCTGGGGTGAGCCAAAGTAAGACCCCATCTCTACCAAAAAGAAAAAAAAGCCAGGCCTTGTGGTGGGCGCCTGTAATCCCAGCTACTTGGGAGGCAAAGGGCAAGAGAATCGCTAAAGGAAGAAAGGAAAAAAAAGAAATTAAAAACAAAAAACTTCAAACTAAGAAGAGTGAAAACCAGCTGAAATTGAAAGCAAAATTAAAAAAAAAAAAATCGCTGGGCATTGTGGCGGGTGGCTCGGCTCCTCAGGCTGCGTTGCTGGCTCTTCCACATTTCTTTTTTTATTTATTAATTTTTTTTTTTTTTTTTTTTTAGAGACAGAGTCTCATTTTGTCACCCTCAGTAGAGTGTTGTGGCATCACAGCTCACAGCAACCTCCAACTCCTGGGTTTAGGCGATTCTCTTGCCTCAGCCTCCCAAGTAGCTGGGACTACAGGCGCCCACCACAACACCTGGCTATTTTTCTGTTTTGCAGTTCCACTGAGGCTGGGTTTGAACCCACCACTTTCGGTATATGGGGCCAGCGCCCTACTCGATGAGCCACCTGTGCCGCCCTTCTTTTTTTTTTTTTTTTTTTTAATAAATAGTATCACTTTTTTGCCCTTGGTAGAGTGCCATGGTGTCACAGCTCACAGCAACCTTAAACTCTTGGGCTCAGGTGATTCTCTTGCCTCAGCCTCCCAAGTAGCTGGGACTACAAGCACCTACTGCAACGCCTGGCTATTTTTAGAGATGAGGTCTTGTACTGGCTCAGGCAATTCACCTGTCTCGGCCTCCCAAGGGCTGGGATTACGGACGTAAGCCACTGCGCCTGGCCTGGGGTCTCACTTTTTGCTCAGGCTGGTCTTGAATTAATGAGCTCAAGCAATCCATCCGCCTCAGCCTCCCAGAGTGCTAGGATTACAGGTGTGAGCCACTGTGCCAAGCCTGTTAGGGATTTTTCAAACCAACAGCGAGTTCTATGATTCTGAAACACCAACTGGGTGTCCAATAATTCACCTCTAATACCAACTCCTAGAGTCAGGGCAGACCCCATAGCTTAAGGGCTTAGTTCCACAAGACTGTCCCTCCTTACTTCAGGTATCAGTCAAAAGTCTCAGGGGATAGCCTGGTGTGATGGCTTGTGCCTGTAGTCCCAGCTACTCGATATGGAGGCTGATGTGGGAAGATCGGTTTTTTTTTTTTTTTTTTTTTTTTTTTTTAGTCAAGGAGTTCAAGGATAGCCTGGGGATATAGTGAGACCTCTGTCTCTAAGTCCCAAGGGACCACCCATACTTCTGACTGGCTGTCTATAAAATGAAGGTTCTTGGGCGGCACCTATGAGTGGGTAAGGCACTGGCCCCATATACCGAGAGTGGCAGGTTCAATAACAACAACAACAACAAAAAAAAAATGGAGATTCTCACTGGCCTCTCCTCAAGTTTTGTGGTTCACTGAAATAACTCATAGAACTCAAGAAAACACTTATATTTCCTGATTTATTATAAAGGATAAAAAGGATGTAACTCAAGAACAGCCTATTGAGTGCAGCAACTGTGGCTCAGCGACTAGGGCGCCGGCCCCATATACCGAGGGTGGCGGGTTCAAACCCGGCCCCGGCCAAACTGCATCAAAAAATAGCCGGGCGTTGTGGCGGGTGCCTGTAGTCCCAGCTACTTGGGAGGCTGAGGCAAGAGAATCACTTAAGCCCAGAAGCTGGAGGTTGCTGTGAGCTGTGACTGCACAGCACTCTACCAAGGGTGACAAAGTGAGACTCTGTCTCTACAAAAAAAAAAAAGAAAGAACAGCCTATTGAGGGTGGCGCCTGTGGCTCTTCGAGTAGGGCGCTGGCCCCAAATACTGAAGGTGGCGAGTTCAAACCTAGCCTCGGCCAAACTACAAAAACAGAAAAATAGCCGGGCGTTGTGGCGGGCGCCTGTAGTCCCAGCTACTCGGGAGGCTGAGGCAAGAGAATCGCCTAAGCCCAGGAGATGGAGGTTGCTGTGAGCTGTGTGACGCCATGGCACTCTACCAAGGGCAATAAAGTGAGACTCTGTCTTATAATTAAAAAAAAAAAAAAAAAAAGAACAGCCTATTGAATAAAAATTATGGGAGGCCATTGTTGTAGACTGAACTCTCACACTAGGCCCCAGCAGACCACACCAAACCTAAATGGAGTCACTCATGCTAACTAATTAAATTATTAACTAATTAAACTGAAATTTTTTTTTTTTTTTATAGAGACAGAGTCTCACTTTATCGCCCTTGGTAGAGTGCCGTGGCATCACATAGCTCACAGCAACCTCCAACTCCTGGGTTTAGGCAATTCTCTTGCCTCAGCCTCCCGAGTAGCTGGGACTACAGGTGCCCGCCACAACGCCCGGCTATTTTTCTGTTTTTTGGCAGTTCCGCCAAGGCCGGGTTTGAACCCACCACCTTCGGTATATGGGGCCGGTGTCCTAACTCAATGAGCCACATGTGCCGCCCTTTTTTTTTTTTTTTTTTGAGACAGAGCCTCAAGCTGTCACCCTGGATAGAGTGCTGTCGCATCACAGCTCACAGCAACCTCCAATTCCTGGGCTCAAGTGAGTCTCCTGCCTCCACCTCCCAAGTAGCTGGGACTACAGGCGCCCGCCACAACGCCCGGCCATTTTTTGGTTGCAGCTGTCATTGTTGTTTGAGGGGCCCAGGCTGGATTTGAACCCACCAGCTCAGGTGTACGTGGCTGGCGCCTTAGCCCATTGAGCCATAGGCGCAGAGTCTGTCTTTAATTGTATTTCTTCAGGACAGAATATAGCTGGTCTTGCTTTTTTTAATTCATTCTAATACTTTATGAATCTTAATATGGGTACTTAGTCCATCATTATTTAAAATAATTGTTAATACTATTGGTTTTAGGTTTAACATTTTAGCATTTGCTTACTGTTTGTCCACTCAGATAAAATTTCCATTCAGTTCTTTTCATATTTTTTATTTCTCTGGCAGATATTCCATACCTTCATTTATTCCAAGTGTATTATTTTCTTTACCTCATGGAGCACAGTTTTAATAATTTCTTTAGTCTTTGATAGTTCTTACATCTGGGTCACCTTGTGGTTGGCATCTGCTGATTTTCTTTTCCTTTCAGAGTAGATTCCATTTTTTTGGCTCTTTGAAGGCCGAGTAATTTAAGATTGTAGTCTAGACATTATAAATACTATACACCTCTGTAAAAATTCTGATTCCTTCACAATAATCCAAAACATTTTGACATTTTGTTTTAGTGGGTAATTAACTTGGTTTGAGAAATTGCAGACTGTCACATCTTGAGTTAGATAGGGGATCATATCTCAGACTCCTTCAGACTTAGTTCCTATTTTCACTCTGCCCCACAGATATGTGGTTTAGAAGTCTTCATTCATTTGGGGAAATTCTCAGTCATTACTTCAAATATTTCATCTGCTTTCTTTCTTCTCCTTTTGGGATTCCCACTATACATGTTACAATCTTGAGTAAATGACCCACTCACTTCTTAGATAATTCTGTTTCCTTTCTTTTATTTTTTTACTCTCCTTTCTTCTTTGTTTTTCCATTTGGAAAGTTTCTATTGCTGTAACATCAAATTCACTGATTCTTCCCAGCTGTGTCCAGTCTACCAATGACCCTACTAAAGGTAGTCCTCATTTATCTTAAAGTGGTATTTTTTCCTAGCATTTCTTTTTAATTCTTTTCCCCTCAGTTTGTATTATCCAGCTATTCTTTCATGTTATCCATTTTTTCCATTAGAGCCTTAAGCATAGATGATCATAGTTATTTTTTAAATTCCTGATCTAATTTCAACATCCCTGCCATATCTGAGCTTGTTTCTGATACTTGCTCTGTCTCTTCAAATTGTGTTTTTTGCCTTTAGCATACTTTATAATTTTTGATTCAAAGCTGAGCTTGATAAACAGGTAAAAGGAATTAAGGCAGACTTTTAGTGTGGCTAGGAGTTGGCTATGTTTACTGTTTCCAGTAGCTGTAGATGTATAGACGCTAAAACTTTCTCTGGTGTTCTTTTTGTTTCCCTTGTTTTTGCATTTTGCTAAAGATTTCTTAAATAAGGTCTGAGACTTACACTTCAGATCTTGTGATCCCTGAGGAGAAAAACCTGTATAGTGTTAAGATTAGGTCTCAGTCTTTTATTGAGACCCAATCTTTCAAAGTATTTCTCAGTCCTGTTTCTCTTTCCACCGTTCTTAGAAGAAACAGAAAAACTAGAGAAGGTGGAGTTGGGTATTTCTTCTCCCCTGGGTGGACTGGGCCCTAGAAAAACCCAAGATAATGAGGCTCTTACACCCCCCTTGAAGGCAGACTGTTGTAAAGGTGAACAGAATGCTCTGGGTATACTTCTAAATGGCTACTTTTCCTGCCCTGTCAGAAACCCTATGGGCTTTTCTCAGATCTTCATCCTCAGATTTAGGTGATATTCTTGGAGAGAAAACTCATAAAAGTCTAAGGAAGCCCTTTTAAGAACCGGAGGAGTTTTTAACTCTCATCCAAAGGATGCTCTAGGAATTTGCCAGCTACACTAAATATTTCTATCCTGGTACTGGCTCCCATGGCAGGATTCTGCTCCTGGGCTTCTGTTTTAGTAGCAGTGTTTCACTCTATTAGCCTGGTATCCAGTTTTGGGGGCAATGATTTGTCCCCGATCTCAAATGTCGGATGGATTTACTAAGAGTTGTTTATTTTCACTTTATTCAGTTTTGTGCTTGCTGCGAGGACGGGAGTGATGATTTCCATGCTGCTTTCAGGCAGAACAAGACTACTTCAGGAGTCAGCCAGAGACATGCTGAGTTCTGATACAGAAGTAAGGTTTCCACTTCTCTGTTATTGTCTTTTGGGTACTCCCTCCCCACTTATTTTCTGATGGCCCTGATTCCTCTGGCCAGAAAGAGGCCTTTGTTTTATCAGAGTTGTCTTTAGGGGTAGAGCCACAGAAAACAGAAAACTCACTCTGTATGTTGGATACTTGCTCCAAATTTTATGTTGGTTACTTGCTCCAAATTTTGACTCCCCTCCAAAGTCTGTTTGTATTTGGCCAGTCTGCAGAACATTCATGCTGTTGTTTTTGTATATTGTCCAGAGTTCACAGTTGTTATTGGTAGAAGGACCACTTGGTTAGGAGTTGACACTTTCACACCGTAAGTGGAACTTGACTTTCTATTGAAGGAGAAAAGGACTAACATTTGTTCTCCTACCTTGTTTCTGAAGCTTTACATTCATTATATCATTTAAGGTTCAGAATGATAGTTAGGTTCAGAGATTAAACAAAATTGCTCAAGGTCACAGAATGTAAGTGTTAAAACCTAATTGAGTCCCAGTGCTGTCAAACTTTAAAACTATTCTTTTTTTCTACTACGTTATCTGGCATCCCTAAAGAATGAATAACTGTTTAGTAAGGATTAGGTTTATAAAATATAAAATAAGGTAGATTCCAAATAATATCTACTAGGAAACTAGTAACACATTGTAGGGAGTAAAAGATGCTGAGAAGACACCTAAACATATATTCATCATTCATAACTTTGAGATTAACTTTAGTCACATCAAGATCTAATGACAATAAGATGGGAATTTTGATTGAGAGTAAAGATTGGAGCAGATAGACTCCAACATGGAAACATCTGAATAGCTTGGTACAGAATGGCTAAAAGATTTTTGAAAATACAAATCAGAGCACAGAGGCACAACACACTAAAATTCCTGACAGAGAATTTGTCTTGTTCATCTTTGTATATCCTCCAGGAACTAGCATAATGACAAGTTTACATAGTGCATTAAACATATTGAAAGTTAACAGTTTAGATACTTCCATATAGATAATAAGGGCCTCATTTGTTTTTCTGCAGAAATAATGTATGTAAAACATCTGGCATAAGTAAGGTACTGAATAAATATTAATTCCTTTCTCCTCACTTGCTTTAGAGGACTTAACCTCTGGCAGAAGCCAGCAAAATGATGTCTGACTAGTTTAAAATGCTGAAATCTGGGGCAGCACCTGTGGCTCAAAGGAGTAGGGTGCTGGCCCCATATGCCAGAGGTGGCAGGTCCAAACCCAGCCCTGGCCAAAAACCACAAAAAAAAAAAAAAAATGCTGAAATCTGCAGATCATTTTGGTTCAGGTAATAGAGTATCTTTTTGAATCCATTGAATTCAACCTAGTATTTAATCACCACATACTTTCAGCATCACTTTATTTTCCAGTATCATTGCCAAGGAAATAATATACAGACAACAGAAAAGGGTATTCATACTACTCTTAAAAGCACATCCTGAGGAAACTCTCATCATAAGAGAAACATCTACTCCCACGTCAATGATAAATCAATACTCAGAGAAGAGCAGGACATATGAAAAGGCAGATCTCACTCAGCAAGACAGTAGAGAACAAGGCAACATATTCAACTTGCTCCAAGACTCTTTTAGGTACAAGAATTCAACTGGTTTGGTTCCATCCTAAACTTCTGTTTCTTGGATCAAGGTGAATAGAAAGTTTCACAGACTTTTACAAATTTCTAGTTGGGTTTGGTAGAAAGGGTTATTTATCAACTAAGAGTTGACTGTTATTTTACTCTTTTCCACCAAAAGAGTAGTCTAGTAGAGATACCATCTCATGACCCAAAATTCTTCCATTTCAATACCACAGACAAAGAAAGCCAGTTTTGGGCAACTACGATACACAGCATACTGTAATCCCTTGTGCCAGGATAGAGCTTTAAGTGCCTTATTCTACTTTAGTCTTTATTCTCGTTACCTGGAATAATATATAGGCAATGGAAGAGGGTATTCATAACCCTGGCAGATAAAAAAGTCCTGCTTAATCTCAATTTATTAATCATAAAGAAAAATTTCCTATAATTATTTGTCATATGTACTGATAGCTAAGAATTACTGCTTTAGTATATATCCTGCTTAAATGATGAGAGAAACCTTTATGCAGTAAGATGAAAAGTAGTTAGAATAGCTAATGTGCCAAAAAAAGCTTTCCAAAAAGGGAGTCATTATGTAAAATTAGTGTATCCATAACAGTCTTTCAGGGTAACACCCAGGGATTAAAAATAAGGTTTTTAAGAGGACAGAAGTAGGCTCAGCGCTTGTGGCTCAACGGGCTAAGGTGCCAGCCACATACACCTGAGCTGGCAGGTTCGAATCCAGCCCGGGCCCGCCAAACAACAATGACAGCTGCAGCCAAAAAATGGCTGGGCATTGTGGCGGGCGCCTGTAGTCCCAGCTACTAGGGAGGTGGAGGCAGGAGACTCGCTTGAGCCCAGGAATTGGAGGTTGCTGTGAGCTGTGATGCCACAGCCCCCTATCCAGGGTGACAGCTTGAGGCTCTGTCTCAAAAAAAAAAAAAAAGAGGATAGAAGTAACCATTTTGACTCTTTCATATGGGCTCTTCTTAAATTTTATTTAAACAAATCAACTCAATGGTAATTTATCAAGAAAGAGTGGTCACATTAATGAATTCTGTTATCTTTTTTTTTTTTTTTTAAGAGACAGAGTCTTACTTTGTCACCCTCAGTAGAGTGCCGTGGCATCACAGCTCATAGAGACCTCCAGATCTTGGCCTTAGGCGATTCTCTTGCCTCAGCCTCCCAAGTAGCTGAGACAACAGGTGCCCGCCACAACACCCAGCTTGAATTCTTTTATCTTAAAGATAATATCCAAATATTATTCAAGAGGTGACTTTTTTTTAAAGAGATGGGGTTGGAGTGCAGTGGTGTGGATCATAGCTCACTGCAGCCTTGAATTCCTAGGCTCAAGTGATCCTCCTGCTTCAGGCTCTCACATAGCTGAGACTATAGGTAAACATTACCAAACCCAGATAATTTTTTGTATTTTCTATAGAAATAAAGTCATGCCATATTGTCCAGGCTGGTCTCAAGCTTCTGGCCTCAGCCTCCCAAAGTCCTGTGATTACAATTGTGAGCCACTGGAACCCAGCCAAGAGGTTAACTATTAAGTTTTGCATCTTGTGCTATAGGTGACAAATCTCAATGCTTCTATTTTCTTTTGTTTTACAGATTACGGGGAAAAAAATGAATAAGAGACTAGAAAGTGAAAGTAAGTTACAGTGGACCAAATGTTTCTTACAGCTTGTCCAGAGGTGATATATAAATTCAAGTATCAATTTAGAAAACCATATTCAAGGCCAGGCGCGATGGCTCATGCCTATAATCCTAGCACTCTCAGAGGCTAAGGTGGGTGGACTGCCTGAGCTCACAGGTTCAGACCATCCTGAGCCAGAGCGAGACCTCATCTCTAAAAGTAGCCGGGCATTGTGGCAGGTGCCTGTAGTCTCAGCTACTTGGCAGGCTGAGACGAGAGAATCATTTGAGCCCAAGACTTTGAGGTTGCTATGAGCTGTGATACCACAGCACTCTGTCTGGGGGCAACAAAGCGAGAGTCTGTCTCAAAACAAAAAAAAAGAAAAAGAAAAAATAGAAAACTGTATCCAAAAACGAATGTTAATTATCAAATGATAATTTTAATACAGGGTCACAGCTTCTTATTTGAAAGCATCAGGACAATATGTGTTTCAAACATTAAGAGATTCTACACTCTAGAAAAGTAGTAATAACCTTGGCAGGATATAGGAGCAGTACACATATCCTGAAATCAAACACATGGATATTTTGGCCATGAAAGGTATAAATATTTATATTTAGCAGACTAAACAAATTCATTTCAGTTCTTGTTACGTGTTTGTATTTTGAAATTATGCAAAATCTAATTCTGGGGCTGTAATAACATTAACACATATAAACTATGAGCAAAATTTGTATAAGCATAAGATAAATAAGCAAAAAAAATTTTTTAATACCCATGATCCTAGATAAACAGGCAAAAGGGGTTCTTTCCTCTGTTGCAGGAAAAAAATGGCCATCAAAGCAAACACATAAGGTGGCAGCCCTCCTTCTTCAGGGCGATCTATACTGCAAAGCTGCAAATAAGAGAAAAAAAAGAAGAAGCATTCTTTTTGTACTAACTTTGCATTTACACAGTTTGGCCTACAACTTATAACTTCATTCTCACGTATCACACGATTTACAGTGATTCATCAGAATATAACAGCAGAGTGATAAAATATACAATTTCCTTATACTTAAGCAAAAGCCAAATACTGTGATTTTAAGTGACAGTTTCAATTTCAAATATTTAAACCTCTTAATCATACTTTCTCCCAGAGGGTCCTAAAATATTTGCTATTTCATTTTTTTTATCCACAATAAATCCATTCATTTAGTTAAAACACACATTTATGAATCAAAATGACAATTTAGTTCCAAGTGCAAGCTAGTTGGACTTCCTAGCCCACAGCCTCGCAAATGCATGCTTTGGTCACAGAGGTCATTTGGGAAGTGAATGTGGGCAAACTAATTAGCACTAACAGAAATAACAACTAAAAAAGGGTATGTTCTATTTAGTGATGAAGCAGGAAGTAGTTTTCAATGGATAGCGTATTGTAATTTTCATTCACCTAATGAAGAATCTTCTGTTCACCCTGGATCCCAGAAACAGGAACTATCTATTGTTACTGCTATATCTGAATCAGAAAGCTTTTGCTTAAGTACACACACAGAGTATCAATTTTATAATCCTGATTTTACCTTACATTTTGGGAGAATGTTAAATGCTCTACTGTTTATTAGAGTATTTCAATTAGAATACTATATATAAAACATGATGGAAATGTGAGCAAGACCAAATAGTGTCTTTCATTTTTTTGGAGTCTCAGTATGTTATTGGAAACAATATGAGAAGCTTTATCTTATCAAAGTTTCCTGTGCCTAAGAATCACCTTGCTAAACTAGTTAAAATGCAAATTCTTGGGCAGATACTGTGGGATTTGACCCACAAATCAGATTTTTAATAAGCACTATAAATCATTTTGCTCTTTTGAGCAATACTGTTAAAGTAAAATAAAAACACTGAATTTCCCTTCTGTACATGTTAATGTTTCTGTTTCAATATTCAGATGCCTTCTCTTTTGATGTCTATAAATATGCACTTGAATGCTTGAGATTAAAATAACTGAGTAAAAAACCAAAACATACTGCTTATGCATACACAGAAAAAGTATTCATGCATTTAAAGAACTCAGACCTACCTTTGCCCAGTACCTAAATGCAATCACCAAAGGAACCAGCTTTGGTTCCAGTTCTCCAAGGGCAGTTAAATGCTTTGTTGTCAGACAAGCATTTTCATTTCCTGCACTCACTTTACAAAGAAGACCACTGGTAAGGGTAAGGAGTAAGGATGGAAAGGAAAAGGAGAAAGAAAGTAAGTGTTATATGGGTCTTGAGTATCTTTTACACCAACAGCTGATTTACACAGATAATAAATAAAAAATTCACTAAATCTTCGTAGGTCATTTAAGAAACTGGATTATCAAAAAAAGATAATAGTAGCTATTTTCTGAGTAAATTTTATTTTTATGAACTAGAACTTCGTATTTTCAAATATTAAAACTACTTATGGGGGAGTATTGCAAATAAGGAAAGTATTATAAAATGTTTCAAATAGGAGCATGATTTGTCTTTGTAATAGTAAAAATGTTTTCTCAAGAGTCAGAGGAATTTGCCTAAAGAAGAATCAGTACAGCCTATTAACCACTCCTTTATAGTAGTGATAACAATGCTTTTAGACAGAAGGAGAGATACACAGCTGAGTAAATTCACTATTACTCAGAGCTGCCACAAATGCTGCTAAAAAGGATGGCAAATTCAAGATGTCCCAAATGTTGCTATAGCTAGATAGACAGGGAAAATGAGAAATTGTAGCTAAATATACTTTTATTTACAAAATACTCATTATAAAAACTTACAAAATATTTCTCTAGGTGTTGACATATAAATATTAAAATATTAAAAATACAAAATATAACTTATGAGTTTGTTCATTTTTCTAGGTATGTCTACCTTTGGGATACCCTGTTGAGGTAAGTAGAACAAGTAACCATTTGATAAGGTTGTTTTTCACCTAGTTGATATGGGTCAAAATGTTTTGTTTTTCTATTAAATAATTTTATTCTATTAAAATAAAAGATTTGCCCAAAATATAGGGAGAATGCTAGTAGGAAGTATCTCTGATAGCTATATAAAAATTTTATAATTTCAGAAATTGGACATTAAGATTTTGTAAAGTACTTGTGTTTTTGCAAGTTGTTAATAAATATGTAGCTTAAAGAAAGAGACCTTTGTTTTTCTCTGCACACCACCACTGGCACCCTGGCATGGAAATCTGCATCAACATCAATAAAAGAGTCTGAAGAAAGGAGAAAAAATAAATTAAGGTTAATTAAAGCTTTGGTTAAAAACAGAACCAGATAAAGTACAATTATCAGTTACGACTTATCAGTTTAATCTTTTGAAAGACCACTATTAAATAAAGCTCTGAAATGACTTAAAAGGAAAAAAAAATTACATTCAAAAATCAAGTAATCAGATTAATTTAGAATCTTTATTTTGCAAAGCTAGTATTAAATTAGAAGTGACTATATCATTGGAACAGAACATTTAAATGTTTTGTGGATAACATAATTAGAAATATGGATACGAAATTAAAAAACAAAATTGCTACAAAGGCTACAAAAATGTTCAGTGTCAAAATATGTACTGATTGAAGTAAAAAAAAAAATGTTAAAATGCTTTATTTAACCAAAACAAGAAGCATGGGGCTGACTAATCCAAGGGATGAGGCAGTCTGATGAGGGCCACGTAAAGCACAAAAAGGTTTAAAGCCCCAAGTTGGTCATTATGCTACACAACTGATAAACCTAAATGAGAACAACTCAGAGGATTCATTAATCAGGGTATTTACCATTAGTCAGGGTATTATTATTTATATCTATTTACATTTGTAAAATATTAATTTTAATCATGGAATAAATCAGAGTGCCCTTTAGTTTTACCCTGAAGAGTAAATTTTACATATTTTGCCTTTCTTAGTCTTATCTAGAACTCTTTTAATCTTTCTAAATAGTGATGTTATCAACAAGCTAAAAGCTTTACTTACAAAATGGCTATTCTGCATGGAGCTACTAACAGGACTCTAACTAGTTTATAATTCATGGGCCATTAGCTTTGAAGCCCTTTGAAGACTATCCATATAAGTAATTTTTAAAATATGATTTCCTATCTTTAACTTCGAAAAAGAAGATATATCCAAATTATAGACAAAAGAAAAATTTTAAAATGTGGAATTTAGCCTTACCACTGTTCTTTAAACATTCTTGAACAAGTAAGAGGACATCTGGCTGAGACATCTAGGAAATAAACCAATGAATACATGAAATAATCCCTAAGTACTTTTGTTTCATTGATGTAATGTAGACATCTGAAGTTCCCCAAATTATTTTCCAAGTTAGAAATGGACATTGCTACCAGAGTAAAGAAATTAACATTATGCTGTGTGCACACATCAATCAAAGACAGGCAGATGAGCACCAAATGAGGATGAACATGGGCCAAAAAAAAACCTACTACACAGTAAACTACTATTAAGTAACTGAGATAATTTCCTCTCAGCAAATCTTGATGTTTATGAAACTGCTAACAATATCACCTCTCACTCTGCAATACAATTACAACAGACAGCTTACCAGTCCCAGCTTCAGTGTGGCTTTTCTATAGTCCTTATTCCACACTGGAACCAGAACCATATAAAATCATAAACTGGATCCTTATAACTCTTAAAACACTTAATGACATCTTACTGCTCTTAGATCATAATAAAATTTTCTACTATGGCCTACACAACCCTGTATGTGGCGCCCCAGCCTATCTCTCCATCCTAATCTCATATTCTTACTCTTGATCTCTTCACCACATCTATACGTTTCTTTGAGCACCTTGAATATGCCAAGCTCCTTATTGATTTAGTGTGTTTGTAAACGCTGTTCCCCACCAGCTCCTGTTCATCTTTTAGAGCTCAGATGAAATGTTCTCTTCAAAGACGTCTTCATGGCTGTTATATCTCTGAACAGTCCTTGTTTTCTACCACTGAACCTTTTTTTTCTGCACAGCTCTCATAATAATGAATTATATGGGCAATTACTTATCTCCTTCATTAGATATGGGTTTCATGAAAGAGGAACCATTTCTGTTTTGTCCATTATAATCTAGTATAATGCTTGCCATAAAAAAGGATTTAGTGAATATTTGCTAAATGAATAACAGATCAAAATAATTGTTATGGCTGGGAAAGCACTGATCAAAAGTTAAGGTTAAAAGAACGGCAAAGATATATTGGTTTGCTGACCAGATAGCTATACTAGTCAGGTATGGCAAGGAATGAAAGGTTGTGAAATAAACAGCAGAACTGGGACCCGAGAATCTGGATTTTTAACAAGCAACTCAAGTGACATCACATAGACCATCTGGAAACTGATCTGTTGGCACTATCGGTGGAAAAATGGATAATATACTAAAGTGCCTTCTAGTTTTTCTTTTTTGTTTATTTGTTTTAGAGATAGGGGGTCTCAATATGCTGCCCAAGGTGGACTGCACTGGCTAATCACAAGCATGATCATAGCTCACTACAGGTTCAACCTTCTGGGCTCACATGATCCTCCTGTCTCAGCTCCAGAGAAGTTGGAACTCTAGGTATGTGCCAGATTTAAAATTCTGACTCATTAATTTCTTTTTGAATCACATTTAAACCAGAAATACAGACTAGGTATGGTTCTGTAAAACCTTAATTATTTTCAAAAAATAAGTATATAAAAAAAACCCAGGAAACTCAGGAGCTAATTAAGCTTTCAAATCACAAATATTTATGTATCTGTAATATTTAAAATCTGAATTCTTTTCCTGCCTTTGGAAAGTGGATTTTACTAAGAGAATTTAGTGGTTTTTTTTTTGAGACAGAGCCTCAAGCTGTCACCCTGGATAGAGTGCTGTGGCATCACAGCTCACAGCAACCTCCAATTCCCAGGCTCAAGCGAGTCTCCTGCCTCCGCCTCCCAAGTAGCTGGGACTACAGGTGCCCGCCACAACGCCCGGCCATTTTTTGGTTGCAGCTGTCATCGTTGTTTGGCGGCCCAGGTTGGATTTGAACCCGCCAGCTCAGGTGTATGTGGCTGGCGCCTTAGCCTGTTGAGCCACAGGTGCCGAGCCTTTTTTTTAAGTTAATAGAATGTAAATACCCCCATTCAAGTCACATAATTAAAAAAACAGTGTTACAAGTAAAAAAGATCTATAGAGTAAAACAAATACGAAAACCTGTAAAATATTTTTTAAAATGCTCTGAAACCAAAGGGGAGGACATAAAAATGGAAATTTAGGGGGGAAAAACTGCCACCATTACACTTAAAGTATCTTTAAACATCTAAAATATATTCATATGCAGTTCCCATTTAGAAGAATTTCCACACCACTCTGAAAATCCCAACATTTCATTTTGTACTTACAATGGCTGGAAATTGAATGTCAATGTTTACATCCGAATTTTTGAAACCCAAACTGCTACAGGATGAACCATATAATCTTAGAGAACAATCTAAAAAAAATAAAAGTCATAAATAAAGTAAAATATTTCAAAACTTAGAACACTGCTATTTCAAAAACAGAGCCATCAATTAAAATTATGCGTAGTGGTGGGCAGGCTCAGGAGCCCAGCCCTGGCTGTGGCCTGAAGCTAGGAGCGTAGCCAGCTCACTCAGGAGACAGAGTTATAGCTCCATGCCCTTGCTCTCCTGTCCCCACTGCTCACTGGCCTACCTGCCACTATGAATGAGTAAGTAAACAATATGCACAAAAGCAAAACTGTATTCAAGTCTGGCATAAAGAAAGGACAGGAATAAGTGGCTCTTCATATTTCTCTTCATTTTATTAAACAGGGAAAGCTGTATGCATTCTCTGTGGTTTCGTTTGACATCATTCATTTCATGCTAGTTATAAAATGGATAAAATTCCTTTATTATAATGATCACATTTTGTGCAGAAAACAGTATTTAAACTAATTTTTTAAATGTGAAAAAGGATGCCTTTGTTTTACATTTATAACCCGATGCAAGAGTTAATGCAAACATTTCTTTTCACCTTTTGAAAAGCAGACATTGGTATAATTTACTATAAAGAACATGTTTAAGTAAAACAATAACAACAAAAAATCTTTCAACATGAAGTTATTTTTTATTTTGAATCACTTGTTACATTATGAACAAAAACACTTAACAATACCTTTTGAAAACTTTCAAAAATAATTACAATATCACTGATATAATTTTAAAAGGTAGGCAGCAAACACTTCGCTCTTCAGAGGAAGTCATGTGTGTATTGTGTACCACCTATACTTTTGACATTTACCTTTAAAATTTTACTACTGTTATAGTAACAATATTATTCTTTATCATCAGAGCTTTTTATTTGAGGTTTGCTATTTTGAATGACTTGAGTTTTAATAGTTTTTCATAACAAAGTATATTCAATTCTGTACAGAATTATATAGCAAAAATCATCAAAATCACAATTGACTTTTTAGGATATACCTATAAAAATGGTATGAGTAGCTTCTCTCCCCTTATTCTTATGAAAGTATATATGTTACAATTACTGTATGTACGTTCTTCTTTTTTTTTTTTCTTTTAAAGAGACAGGTCTCACTCTTATCTCCCAGGCTGGTGTGTAGGGGAGCAATCACAGCTCACTATAACCTTGAATTCCTGCACGCCAGTGGTTCTCTCACCTCAGCTTCCCAAGTAGCTAGGACTGCAGGCATGCATTACCACACTCAAATTATTTTAAAATTTTTGTAGATATAGGGTCTTGCTATGTTGCCCAGGCTGGTCTCAAACTCCTAGCCTCAAGCAATCCTTCCACCTTGACCTCTCAAAGTGCTGGGATTACAGTTGTGAGCCACTATATGGCAATCAACTCATATGATCTTTCAGTAAAAAAAATATGATAGAATCCTCTGCAAGCTGACCACTCCAGGGACTGTAACAAACTCTTCAACACAGTGAGGTGAACATATGGAAGTAGGACTACTGTACTGATATGCACATGTGGTACATGTTCTAGGTAAATCAGGTCAATTTAAGGAGGTGGTCAATGTAGGGAGATGTCAACTATGGAAGTTCTACTGCAGTTCTACAGCTTGTAAGGTGATAAATTTAAATGATGATTCCACTACTAGTTGTGGATCAGAATTACCTGTAGTAATTTTCTGGAAGTACTTGTTCTTGGCTCACAGATAATTCTGATGCACAGCAAGGATTAAGAATGATTAACGTACTCACATCATTTACCTACATAGGAATAACAGGTTGTATGCATGGGTGTGCATGCATGTGCATGCACAAGGACAGGGTCTGCTGCTGTCAAGAACTGACAGCAGCTGTGTCAAGCATTTACTGGACGTTGTGGCAGGTGCCTATAGTCCCAGCTACTCGGGAGGCTGAGGCAAGAGAATCGCCTAAGCCCAGGACTTGGAGATTGCTATGGGGCCGGTATATAGGGCCAGCGTCCTACTCACTGAGCCACAGGCGCCGCCCAATAAAACCGTTTTTTGACACCAATAACCTAAAAATAATTTCAGGATACTTCTCTTGATTTTGTAACTCAAAATACTATGTTGATTAGATGGGGAGAAAGGTAAACAAGTAAACAAATACTGGTTGTCTATTTTAAATTTCACATAAACTTAATGGCCACTCTGTATATACACAAGAGTCCCATAGTGCCCTGATAATGAGACATCCAACTTAAAGTTCATAAACACAATGACGTATATAATGAAAACAGGTTCATAATGACAATACATGTTAAAGTCTTTGTAACAGTGGGAGAAGCCAGGAAAAACAAAAACCAAAAATACAAAATCCAAGAGCTTCAGGACATGGCAAATGAAATTGTACCACATATAAGGCGAAAATTATGAATGGTTGGAAAAATGAATAAAGCCAAATAGAAAATTCTATAGAAAATACCTGGTAACTTGTGTTGGAACACATTTTCCATGATATGTTTAATTTCTAGCCTCTGTCTCAAGTTCGCATTGTGCAAGCCAAACTCCTGAACCACTCTGTCGATAGCAATGCCAATAGCATTTATCTGGGAGGGTGTTGGTGGGGGTAACGTAGTGAGCAATTCTTCTTCCTGCTTCTCCTTTTAAGATCAAAAGTTGAGATTAAAAATGACTTAAACACAGTTTTAACCTACCATTCACTAAGATAGCACTCTACAAAATTTTCTAGAATCTTTTTCTTAGTTCCACTTTTCATCTTAGCTGTGTTAGTCTTCATCCTATTAAACATACACATACTTTTTTATGCATATAATATGCATCAGTGATAAAAAAAAAATGGGCAGAAAGAAGGAAAGATTAAAAGCAGCAATGAGGCTTGGCGCCTCTGGCTCAGTGGGCTAAGGCACCAGCGATGTACACCTGAGCTGGCGGGTTCGAATCCAGCCCGGGCCCACCAAACAACGACGGCTGCAACCAAAAAAAAAAAAAAAAAAATGGCCGGGCATTGTGGCGGTCGCCTGTAGTCCTAGCCACTTGGGAGGCGGAGGCAGGAGACTCGCTTGAGCCCAGGAATTGGAGGTTGCTGTGAGCTATGATGCTACGGCACTCTATCCAGGGTGACAGCTTGAGGCTCTGTCTCAAATAAAATAAAACAAAATAAAATAAAAATAGCAATGATAAACTGATTATTTGGTTATTACAGGGACAAGGACATATACCTAGGTCCTACTGATGACTTTATGTGTCCTGATACTGAAGGAAATTAACAAGGATGCCCAGCAAAATGCATCTGACCAGCATAAGGTATCTTGGCTAAAATAAATTCAAGAAATAAAGTAGCAAAGTTATAAATATCACAGCTTTAAGAAGAATAAAGTCACAAAGATGGCAAGCAATAACTCACAGATCAGCATATTTATTTGGGTTACATTAAACTCACCTTTATGTTTTTCTTGTGCCTTTTCTCTTTGATATGCTTATGGGCAAATGCAATGGATTCAATTAAAACATCACAGAGTTTGCAGGTGTATTTTGCTGTAGGGTAGTTGCGTGGTCGCTACAATTTGAAAAGATTCATATTTATACAAAGATGTGTACCTCCAAACACACAGGTAAACAAAATCAGCCAGAAAATTATTTCCCTTCAGTTTTTTTCTTTTTAAGAGATAGAATCTATGTTACCCAGGCTGCACTGTGGTGGCTCTTCACAGGCACAATTATAGCACACTACAGACTCAAACTTTTGGGCTGAAGTGACCCTCCTGCCTTAAACCAACATGCCCAGCTTCTCCTTCACTTTCAAAACTGTTAAAATATTGTTGCCCTATATCATTATCCTAATGGTCATTTTAAGTATAATAGCAATTACTCTTACTCAATGTTATTTAACCCCCAATTACTAATATAGTTTAAGTCAAAACAAGGATTTTAACAATCAAACATGTACAAAGATGTTACCCTTTTCAGCCTTTCAATGCAGTCCCTTTTTAATCGCTCCTCAGCCTGCTGTAAGCCCAGGAGCTCCTTTGTTGAAAGCACAGACTCATCAATCACAGGGCCTTCCAAGTCTCCATCCTGCTCATTTTCCTCATTTCTAGTTCTCCGTGGCTTCCTAGGTCTGGACCTCTGCTTCTTGTTTTCTTAAGTTAGGGGGAAAATATTATTGGCAAAATTGAATAATACCATTCCTGAGTAAAAAGCAGAACTCACACACCTATTAATTAAATCATGAGAGAATAAATCACATCTGAACACAAAGCAAAAGGAAAAACAGCTGTATTCATTACCAGAAGGCATCAATCCATATAAATCATGTTTTTGGAAGACTTAAAAAGTATTCTAGTTCAATCATATACAGTAGTTTTATTTTTAAAATGTCTAAAATGTCTTCCTGGTATAATGCTGACCATATTCAAGTAGTAGAGTATTATCCTCTGAAGGCAAGCATATGTATAATTCTACTATTCTTAACACATTATAATACATCATGTAGTGTATCTAACATACTCGAAAATACCCATAAGTACATTTGTTATTCTGATTAAAACCATCCACATTTGCTTTCACTTTTTAAAAGTGAACAATCGCCTACAGGGCAAAAATGGACAACGTATATCTGAGAACTCAGAAATCAACTATGTCCTTATCTGTAGTAAAAATCAATCATCTAATTGCAAATTTAGCCTTCAATAACTCATACTCGAGTTAATACAAAGTCCAAGCTAAAATTTATTTATTAAGGACTACTTCTTGGCTTGGTGCCTGTAGCTCAATGAGTAGGATGCTGGCCACAAATACCAAGGCTGGCAGGTTTGAGCCTGCCAGGCTTGCTAAACAAGAATGGCAACTGCAACCAAAAAATAGCTGGGTGCTGTGGCAGGCACCTGTAGTCCCAGCTACTCAGGAGGCTGAGGTAAGAGAATTGCTTAAGCCCGAGAGTTTGAGGAGGTTGAGCTGCGACACCACGGCACTCTACCGAGGGCAACATACTGAAACTCTGTCTCAAAAAAAAAAAAAAAAGGACTACTTCCTATTTTATCTTTGCTTTTATTTTAGCTTCTTTGAATGTCCTATACACTGAGCATATTTCAAAAGAAAAAAAAACTTATAGTTGAAATAAAAGCGTTACTCTAAGTACATTTGCTTATAAACTCTTCTGTTAGTTCTACAATCTTCATAATGAATAAATGAATCTCTAAACTTACAACTTTTCAGCCTACAACTTTTCGACCTATGAAACAGAAAGCAACTGTAGGATTCAACTAAAAAAGTTTTAGGGTGGTGCCTGTGGCTCGGTGAGTAGGGTGCTGGCCCCATATACCGAGGGTGGTAGTTTCCAACCTGGCCTCAGCCAAACTGCAACAAAAAAATAGCCAGGCGTTGTGGTGGGCACCTGTAGTCCCAGCTACTCGGGAGGCTGAGGCAAGAGAATCACCTAACCCCAAGAGCTGGAGGTTGCTGTGAGCTGTGACGCTATGGCACTCTACCAAGTGGGGCAAAGTGACACTCTGTCTCTAAAAAAAAAAAAAAAAAGTTTTCAACAGTTTCAATCACTTCTATCAAGCTCTGAAAAATGAAGCTATTAGAAACACATAAACTATGTGTTTATCTGTTTATTAGAAACAAAATAAATTAGCCCTCCCTATAATTTCTAAAATAAAAAAAATTAAAACTACAAAGAGCAGGTTTAACGTAAATAAATAAATCAGTCCTTAAAAATATAAACTGACTGAAATGTCCTACATGAGGCAATTCCTCAGTCAAGTTTTCAGATGAACCCATTACTAGGATGGCAATTACAATGAACTGCCTGACTGAAAAAAAACAAGAAAAAATTCTGTCAGAAAAGGAGGTACCGGCTAGGCACCTGTGGCTCAACCTGAGCTGGCAGGTTCAAATCCAGCCAGGGCCCGCCAAACAATGACGACTGCAACCAAAAAATGTCCGGGTGTTGTGGCGGGTGCCTCCCAGCTACTTGGGAGATGGAGGCAGGAGACTCGCTTGAGCCCAGGAATTGGAAGTTGCTGTGAGCTGTGATGCTACAGTACTCTGTCTAGGGTGACAGCTTGAGGCTCTGTCTCAAGGGAAAAAAAAAAAAAAAGAAAAGGAGGTACCTTCCAGATTGTATATGAAACCAGCACATTGTACCCCTTGATTGCACTAATGTACACAGCTATGATTTAAAAAAAAAGAAAGAAAGAAAAAAGAAAAGGAGGTACAGGCTCTCCAATTATTTTAAAAAAAAAAAGAAATAAAAAGCATTGCCAAGAGCTTTAAAGAAAAAGTAGGCAAGCATTGTGCTCAAACTACAAACTACTAGAGATGAATATGATGAAATTCTGCAAACAGCTTCTATAATACAATGTAAGACAATTTAATAACTAATGAAGTGTCAAGAAAAACATAGTTTTAAAAATTCAATCAAAATGGACTGAACAAATAAAATACTAAAAGGTAAGTAGTCATTTAACTAAAAAAAATCAGGTTACTTTAACATTTCCTTTTTAATAGCCCCCTATTCCCAATTAAATTAGCATAATCTTTTAAGGCCAGAATTTGTGCTCTGAACCATCTTCTGAGATAAAACACTTTTTACTTAAGAGATGTGTCCATTCTCATTCAATCTGCTTATCATTATAAACACTATCTCTAACTGCAATCTAACTTTAGTGTTCATGACAGAAGTTTCTTGGGCAAACACTCATTAAAGACTTACACTAATGTGTGCAGTACCCTTTAACAAAGTTTTCATTAGTTTATAAAAGAGTATATGATGTTAACCGAGTTCCTTTTTCAACCCATATTGTCTTTTTCTTAATAACTATAATTGCTGTCATTTCCCATTAAGAGTGACTTCTCTCTCTCCAAAGACTACCATTAATTCTATTGCTTTTATACAGAGAAGAGGATGGCTGTAGGAACTCTACTGAATGACTGTAACAGCACCTATCACACTGAGTATTAAGCAACAGATGTAAAGCAAGCACTTTATATGCACTACCTTGCTAAATTACTATAGTAACCTGTCATGGATGCTAATATTTTCCCATTGTATAGATGGGGACAATGCTGGTCCAAGCAAATAAATAGTTTGTCCAAGGACACATGGCTAACTCAAAGGACTCAGGGATTTGAAATACAGATGGGAGTTCTGAAATTCAGCCTTCTATCTAACAATATAAAAACAGAAATTACTAAAATCCTTTCTTGCAGGATACTCATCTATAGTAGACTTGAACTGACAGGGCATTATCAGGTAAGTGAGTTTCACAGGCCTACCTGGTAAAAACTATCAAATAAAATCTTGCTTGAGGGACTCTTGGAAGACAAAACTGGGTACTGACAAAAACTTCCCATAATTACTCAGAAGAAGAATATCTGGTTCATCCCAGATTTACTGTAGTCAGAGTAGTTCTCTATATTCAGCATTCAAAGTTTCACATATTTTATTTGCATATGGTCCATTATTCCATTCACAAAGAACACATGTATTTGAGCAGATGTTTTCCACCTAAGATAGTTAATGGCACTGTCCCAAATACATTAAATTGGCAATCTATGATCTGAGGGATGAGGTGAAGTAGTAATATAGAAATGAAAAAGAGAAAGTAGTACTGTATTTTTTTTTTAAGATAACTACTCTAACATAATTTTCATTACATCTTCTTACACTGTTTAATAAAACTATTCCTTAAGATACACTTTTGATTTAAGGAAACTGGAATCCCTTTAATGAGATCCTTTTTAGTAACCTTTGAATGTAGCACGAAGGATACAGTATATGCTACTATATATGTAGTTTATACTCGAAACTGAATTTCTCTCTACAGTAAACAATGTGATACCAATGTTTAATACTTGCTTTATAAAGACTTTCAAGGGATAAAGGCTGAATAGTAACTAAAAGCATATACCTGTACTTCATCTAGAGAAAAACGCACAATTTTGGATTGCCTTCAATAAAGACAGAGAATGAAAATGCACTTCCTGTTCTAATACACTTAAAAGCAACTTCTTTACAGTTGTTTTTAAAACCAAATAAATAGGGCGGCACCTGTGGCTCATCGAGTAGGGCGCTGGCCCCGTATACCAAAGGTGGCGGGTTCAAACCCGGCCCCGGCCGAACTGCAAAACAGAAAAACAGCCAGGCCTTGTGGTGGGCGCCTGTAGTCCCAGCTATTCGGGAGGCTGAGGCAAGAGAATCGCCAAAGCCCAGGAGTTGGAGGTTACTGTGAGCTGTGTGACGCCATGGCACCCTACTGAGGGCTACAAAGTGAGACTCTGTCTCTACAAAAAAAAAAAAAAAAAAACAAATAAATACATGTAAGAGTTTTATGGTTCCTTTTAATTTTTTTAGGTGTGTAGTTTTGATCTGTAAACTTTTCTTTTTAAAATGCTTTTCAAGATTAATTTTCCTAAAAACAAAGTAACTAAAAACGCTCACATCCTACCTGGACACAGTTTAAATAAATATTTAAATATATACAGTTTTTAAAAAAGAAAAGCAAATCAAAACCTTAGTTTCCCCTGTCAGGACTCCAAGTCCAGCAAGGCTGAGTAAATTGTCACAGTAGCACAGTTCCTGGTTTCTGTTTCACTTTCCAATCTACAACTGTGCATACACAGGTGTGAATAAATTTAGTCTCTCTGAGCTACAGCTGTCTAATTTGTAACATTGCCACTCCACCTTTGATATATCACAACCGAGTGCAGCATCAAATAATCCCTTCAAATTCTTTCTAACTTAAAGATTTATAAGGCTTAAGTTTTCTCTCTCCCTCCTATTTAATTCCTTTGTAACACTTCATTCTGTTTCTGCTACTTGGTACTGGCATTTACTCCTAATTTTCCTATAAAAATTATCAAACAGCACATATTTCTTCATTTAATATTAACAAGTGCGTCAGCTTTTCATTTTTATCACAAGACCTCCTAAGATTAAAAATGACCTTTCCCTTTTAAGGGTTCTACATGCATGAGTCAAAACCTCAAATGCCTTAGACATATATGAACTGGCCACTGTGAGAAACATGACAAAGAAAAGGCCTCTGGAGATCTACAAAATGTCCATATTGCCTGAATGCATTTAAACTCAAAAAATTTTTAAAGTGTTTGGGGGCGGCACCTGTGGCTCAAAGGAGTAGGGCGCTGGCCCCATATGCCAGAGGTGGTGGGTTCAAACCCAGCCCTGGCCAGAAACTGCAAAAAAAAAAAAAAAAAAAAAAAAAAAAATTTTAAAAGTGCTAGCCAGTTTGCAACCCATCTGCTCAGTCACTAAAAAAGGCTTACAGGCTGGGTGCGGTGGTTCACACCTGTAATCGTAGCACTCTGGGAGGCCAAGGTGGGCAAACTGCTTGAGGTCATAAATTGGAGACCAGCGTGAGCAAGACAGAAGAGAACCCTGTCTCTACTAAAAACAGAAAAACTAACGAGGCCCTGTAGTGCGCACCTATAGCCCCAGCTACTTGGGAAGATGAGGTAAGAGGATGGCTTGAGTCCAAGAGACTGAGGTTGCTGTGAGCTATGATGACGCCATGGCACTCTACTGAGGGTGACAAAGTGAGACTCATCTCAAAAACAAAAAAGAAAAAAAAAATAGCTTGTAGCCAATAAACTTACAAGTCCATTTTTCCAATTATAATTTTCATTTTTGTACTAAACACTATTTCACTTTTTCCACCCAATTTTTAACTTTATTTCATTTTGGTAAATACTATCCATTAGATAAAAATAACCTTTCTGTGTACAGAAATCATTGCTACCTGGACAATCTATTTTTTACCTTTTAGAAAAACACATAAATAATCACAATGAGGCAATAAATGGGTTTTGGTGAAACTAATAGATGAACAACTATAGGCCCACACAAGAAAAAAAAAAAAATTCAAGGAGGGGAGGGAGCTAGGTAAGCTCCCACCTAATGGGTACAATGAAGGTGTATATGGCACACCCCATGGGTGAAGGACTCAATTACAATTGGAAGTTATATAACAAATACAAATAATGTAATCTCATCGTATTTACCCTTATATTAATCCAATATTTAAAGGAAATCGATTTTGGTTTTCTTGAAATCAAACAGCAGTTTTTATCTATCTGTACTTCTGACTTTCTATTTTTTTTTTTTTTTTTTTTGAGACAGGGTCTTTGTCGCCCTCAGTGGAGTGCAGTGACATCACAGCTCACAGCAACCTCAAACTCTTGGGCTTAAAGGATTCTCTTGCCTCAGCCTCCCAAGTAGCTGGGACTACAGGTGCCCACCACAACACCCAGCTATTTTTTAGAATGAGGTCTTGCTCTTGCTCAGGCTGGTCTCAAACCTGTGAGCTCAAGCAATCCACCTGCGTCAGTCTCCCAAGTGCTGGGATTACAGGCATGAGCCACCGCACCAGGTCAGTATTTCTGACTTTCTAAACTCATGTTTCTCAATTTCTAATTTCAAAATGAAATTAAAGCACCTGGTCTGGTGCGGTGCTCTAATTGCCATGCTCTTTTGAAAGCAAAATTGTTAGTTCTGGGCAGCACCTGTGTCTCAGCGCGTAGGGTGCTGTCCTCATATACCGAGGGTGGTGGGTTCAAACCTGGTCCCAGCCAAACTGCAACAAAAAATAGCTGGGTGTTGTGGCAGGCGCCTGTGGTCCCAGCTACTCAGGAGGCTGAGGCGAGAGAATCGCCTAAGCCCAGGAGTTGGAGGTTGCTGTGAGCTGTGATGCTACAGAACTCTACCAAGGGCGATAAAGTAAAACTCTGTCTCTAAAAAAAAAAATTAGTTCTAGGGAGTCTAATACTCTACTAACTATATATATCCCTCTTGTGGCAGGAGATATAAGCAATCTATAGTTTTTACATCAAATAAATTATTTTTTAGCTTTATATTATCACTTATAATACAAACACATTATTCTTATAATATGAACACAAAAATTATATTACAACATTTTGAAAATACATACACACTACTCAGCAATTATGATATGATCCCAGGGGGATATAATCACTCTCTTATGTAGAAAACACAAATGGGAAATATTTAATAAAGTAAAATGAATCTTGGGACAAAGGCATTGACATATGTATGAAATGTGTTAAAGTTGCCCAAATATCATCAAAACTCTTAAAATAATCACGTTAAGTAAGGGATCACTTTTTAAAGCAGAAACTATGAAAAGTTTAAACTGAATTGCTAAAAATAACAAAACTCATTTGGATAAAAAGAGAATAAGACACTTATGACTTTGGAGTTATAACCTGACAAGTCATAACACATTACCAGGACTTCCTGCTTCCATTTCTGACATGGTTTCTAGGCTTGTTAGGTCTTTATGAAATAGTCGTCTTACAGTTCTGCAGCCTCTTGTGTCTTGCCATCTATAACCATCTTCACTTTCTTGAAAGGAGTCTTTCCTTGGTCGGTTTGTAACAGGAATTCTAGGTCCGGTTTTGAATTCTCTCCGATTGTCTGAATTACCAGTAAGTTCATCAGATAGCCATCTCTTACTCTGATCTTTGTGGTTGTCATTTGTCCAAGCAGGCTGACTGTAGATTGGGTTTTTAAATGCATACGGATTGCTGGAAACAGTATATGGTCCTTTTCTTGGGGTATTCCCATAGTTCCCTGGTGTTACCTTTTTTTTTGGAAGGCCTTTTTCCATTTTACTGCTATGGCCTCTAGCATAATCATCCATTATTAAATAATCTTGGGGGTGACCCCTTCTGAAATCATCATCATCCATAGTCCCTCGGTCTTTTGTGCGCTTCACAAAATAAGGTTTTGCTGCATCTCCCATGGTCTTTGACTTCAATTTTCTTACTTTGCACCTGAAAGAAGGTATTTTGGTGACACATCAAACTATAACAGAGTATCATAACAAGTACACAAAATGACACATTTATCTACAGAAGCCCAAAAGCTTCTAAGAAGCTCCTCTTTTCTTATGTTTTCTTTCAATACAATTTCTATCACATTCTTAGTAATCAGTACACTACTCTAGAAGTTAGGAGGCTTAGTCCTGAAAATTAGTACTTAGTTAGCATGAAGATTAGATCTGTGAATAAGAGAAGCTCCTACAGGTTCAAAAACCGAGTGATGTAGTAAAAAGTTACTCATAGCAAGTTGGTCGACTTTTACCTATACAAAAGTGCTTTTTTTCATAGAAAACCTCATCCCAAGCCAATACTGTTACAAAACTCTCGAAACAGTGTGTTTTTTAAAAAAAAGTTGGCATTACTTTTAAGTGTTACACAGTAACCGACACTTTACGCGAACGAAGTTACTTCATCAACTGCAACAGACCTGCTTCAATCGCTTGGGCTACGCTGAGGCTGGGCTCCTGATCAAGGTACCGCTCTAGTCAAAGGGGTTAGGTTTCAGACCAAACGACAACTCCAGCTAACCTCCCCATTCCTCGTTCTTCAGCCTAAAACAAGTTTGGTTTTGTTACGAACAGCAATTCTCTGCGGAATGACATTCCTTTTCACCACCCATTCGACAGCCCCACCCACGATCTGCCTCAGTTTCCACCCTCCGGGGCCTGAAGCAGAGAAAAGAGGAGGCGTCCCCGCACTTCTGGCCACGAAGCCACAGTGGGCACCAGGAAGCAGGAAGTGACCTGCTGCCTCGATGGGGTTCCGGGGCTCTCCCAGCCGGCAAAGGGGCCGGGCCGAATGCCTAGACCCAAATCCCTTCTTCTGCCCCCCGCCGAGTCTGACACAAAGTGAAGACACGAATACAACCCGAGAGCTCAGTCCCCGCTGGCTTTGGGGCTCCCCAGTCACTCAAACTGGGGCTAGGAGGCCGGCCGAGGATGGAGCCAACGTACCTCAGGAGCCAGGCCCGACCTCGGCTCTAGAGACCAGGGAACCCATTGGAGACTCAGCCCGGAGGCGAGTCTGGGAGGGACGTGGGAGAAGACGCCCAGGGGCACTCACCACCTTCGCCGTGGTCCCCAGCCTCTTCCTGTCCCGGCCGGGCTCCCTCTCCGTGTTTTCCTTCGGCCCCACTTCCGGCGCTCAGCGCTGTCTCATTGTGCGCGATTGGGAGCTGGCGGTGCCCCCGCCCCAGCGCTCCGCCGCGCACGCCGGAAACGCGCGCACGCCCGGAGGGCCTCCCGTGCCGCCCCGCCCTCGCCCGGCTGCGAAGGCCCCAGCCGCGCGCTCGCTCCCGGTGTGCAGGGTCTGGCTCCGCGCGAGCCCCTCCGCCCCAGCCAGCTGCTCGGCAGCTCTTCCGACCGGGCCTTCTCCGGTGAGCAGCGCCCGCCCTCTCGTTCCTGGCGTCGACGCACCTCGGGTTCCCCTTCGCTGTGGGCGTGGGGAACCGAGACCCTCTGCTCCCAGGAGGCGTGGGGCGCTAAACCGCCTGCCCCGACAGATGCGGGGTCGGCGGGCGGGTGCAGCCTCTCTCCCCAGCTCACTGCTGGGCTCGGCTTTGCCTCTGGACGCTCCTTGGGTGCTTCCAGGGAGAATTAAGCCTGACTCTGAGGTCTCGTAGAGCTGTGACGGTTTTTTCTATTTGGAGTGATTTAATGTTTTAAAGAGGTCGTAATTGCCGACCTTGTAGAAATAACCAGCCATTAAACACCCACTGTTCATCCAGATCTCAATGTGGTACAGGGAATGCTCAGCCTTTTTCTTAGGTTGTGTAAGGCTAAGCCCCCACCCCCAATCCCGCCCCTACTCAGAAAGGCAAGAGGGCGGGGCTAGAGCGGAAAGGGCAGAGAGGATTACTTTTTGAAAATCAGTGTGTTTGGAAGAATGAGTGCAATGGTAAGTAAAAGGTGATCAGGAATGGTCAAACTTGATTTTTTTAAAGTAAAAAATGCACACTTCGAAAGCAGGGTTCCTATTTTCTTTTTTTGTTTCTTTCTTTCTTTTTTTTTTTGTAGATACAGAGTCTCACGTTATCACCCTCAGTAGAGTGCGGTGGCATCACACAGCTCACAGCAACCTCCAGCTCCTGGGCTTAGGCGATTCTCTTGCCTCAGCCTCCCAAGTAGCTGGGATTACAGGCACCTACCACGACGCCCAGCTGTTTTGTTGTTGTTGTTGCAGTTGGGCCGGGGCCAGGTTTGAACCCTCCACCCTCGGTATATGGGGCCGGCACCATACTCACTGAGCCACAGGTGCCGCCCCAGGTTCCTTTTTTCTATATTACCTTCTTTGCCATATGCAGCTCATAAAATTAGGCAGCATTAGGAAAATGTGATGATTTCCATTTCTCTGCTTTTTTAGAGTGTATTAATTTAAATCCATGAAGTTCTGTGGAGCAACGGTGTTAGAATAATAATGAATACTTGAACTACTGGCTATTGCCATGAGTTGTTTTAAAGACTTTACAAGGCCCGGCGTGGTGGCTCATGCCTGTAATCCTAGCACTCTTAGGAGGACAAGGCGGGCAGATCACTTGAGCTCACCAGTTGGAGACCACCCTGAGAAAGAGCGAGACCCATTTCTAAAAATAACCGGGCATTGTGGCTGGGGGAAGAGGGGAGAGGCTGCAGTCCCAGCTACTTGGGAGGCTGAGGCAAGAGGATCGCTTGAGTCCCAGATTTTGAGGTTGCTGTTGATGCAGGACAAGGCAGCCCTACAACTGCTGCCTTGGCCCTGGCAGCGCTGATGCTGTGGCGGATGGAGGAACCAGCTTGCGGAAGGGCCGGACACCTGTGCAGAAGACACTGGTGCCTTGCTGTCTCCTTCCCGTGCTC
>CAUYRH010099564.1:0-19097 GCA_963574655.1 Perodicticus potto | reverse complement strand
CAATGACAATGTTCACTCAGAATGCGGAAGAATGAGAGTTCTAGAAAGAAAAGTGAAAAGGAAAATTACTTAAACATTAATTTTTAATTCAAATTGTTAATGTGTTGCTTAGGATATTGCATCCTCATTTATAAGTGAAATGTTTGTAATTTCCCCTTTATAATAATATATTTTCTCTAGTTTTAATACCAGGTGTATCCAGATTAAGTAGAATGATTTTGAAGTATTTCTTCTTTTTCTATTTTCTATAAGATTTGGCATGATCTGTTTTTTGAAATTATCTTTTACTTTTATTTATAAATATTAGTTGTCTATTTTTTGAGACTTTGGGAAAAAAATAAGAAGTTAACTGATGACTCTATACTGAGCCTCAGAGTCATAGCATTCTATAATAGACATACTCTTGTCTGACAATATGAATGTTACTTTCTTCACATTATTATTATCATTGCTTAATATTTTGATGCAGCAATTGTCTTATTTTTCTCAATGTATTTATCTTCGTTCATTCTTTAAGAGGTTATTGTTTCTAGTCCTTATCTTAAACATTGTTATTGTAATTAAATTTTAACCCTTTTTAATTCTGTGAAGGCAAAAAGTGGAAACCTAATGAACACATGTATATGTAAAAGAAAAAAAAAGAAAGAAAGAAAGAAAAAAGAAAAGTGTACCAGGAAAGAGGGACTTACCAGTGAGACCTACTGTGTGCCTGGCATTCTCCATGCATGGAAGACACAGACACACACACACACAATGCTGAGCACAAGGAAACACAGGAAGGTCCTGTGCCCTGCCCACTGGCCTACACCCAGGGAGCCAGAGCCTGCATCCACATCTATCTGCTGCTTCCAGCCCCTTCCCCTCATATCCCTGTGAAATAAAACCCTCAACTGCTAAGTTCTCTCATTGCCCCAAATACCTAAACCCCAGAAGACTTCCCAGGAATCTAAGCCTGTTTGCAGCAATGGTGACTAACTTTGGTGCCTGAGACTGGCCCTTTGTATGTTATTATCTAGCAAGTCAGAGGTCTTCTAATTGAGTTTGTTTATGGGTGTTCCACCCGGTCCTAGAAACTTCTGCCAAAAGATTCCTGAGGGCTGACTGGATTTAAATTTCATCTCAGAGGGAGCTGATAAGAGCAGCTTCAAGTCCTGTGGAGGGGGCTGGAAGGTAACTGGAAGCCCAGGAGACTCCTCACCCCTACCCATAACGAGCCTGGCCCTCTCCCTGCCCAGCTGACGGCAGGCATTTATGCTCTGAGACCTGGAGACACAGCTCTGCTTGTGAGGCCTTAATGGCTGGCCAGCCAAGATGCTGTTTGGAGGAGCACATAAATTAGGCTTGGAATTTTCAGCATAAACATCTTCAGGACTTATTCCTGCAGCCACTCCCATCAGTGCTGGTTTCCAAGTAATCATAAGGCCCCAAGGAAATGGTCCTGCACATTCTTTTTCTGGAGCCAGGATGCTGGGAGACACTCGCATGACCCCTGCTCAAAGATCATCCAATGGGAGGGAGACCTCTCTGAGAAGCAGGACTCCGGAGGCTTCCAAGTTGGAGTTTTCCTTACTCTAGCAATGCCTGCTATACTGCAAAAAGCTGGGGTTTGTCAGCTGGAAGGGACTAGAGACCGGGAGGGGTGTGAAGCGTCTCCTCACATCTCTGAGCCACCAGGCGTTCATCTGTAGAATGAAGAAATGTAGAATGTAGAAACCATCGCACTCGTGTTTGGTGTCTGTATGAGCTTAAGGGCCTGCCACCACCGAGTACTACAGACTGGGTGGGGGGGACTTAAACAACAGAAATTTATCATCTCACAATTCCAGAGACCAGAAGTCTGAGGTGTCAGCAGGGCCGGCTCCTGCCGAGGCCTCCCTCTCCCTGCGTGCAGAAGGTCCTCCCTCCACGGACATCTGTCCTCTTCTCTTCTCGTGAGGACACCAGGCATATTGGATCAAGGCCCACCCTAATGACCTCACTTCACCTTGATGATCTTTGTAAAGACCCATCTCTCTATAATGTCACATTCTCAGGTGCTGGGGGTTAAGACTTCAAAATAGAAATTTTGGAAGGGACACAGTCCAGCCCATCGCAGTGCTCCAGCCATTCTTCCTGAGCAGTCACACCCACCAGATGCTCTAGAAGGCTAATTTCCCTAGGAAAGAAGACTCATGTTTCTTGAGCACCTACTGTGTGCTGCTACGTGTCAGACACTCTGCCTCATGCCTTATGTAGCTTTATGTGTGTTTTCTTGGGAGGTGAAAATATTTCCTCTCTATCTAGTGGACTTCGGGGCCTCAGAGGAGCAATCTCCATCTTCCCTCCCTCTCTGCTGATCCTTTCCAAACAGATAAGGAGACTCCATTCTCCCTGTCATGCCTTCTGAGAGCAGTGGGCAGCCAATTGCTAATTTATAAGAACCCTTTCAGCTACAACATCCCTCACAAAATTCTTGTAGATGACCTAATGAAGGCCATTGCCAAAGTCTGTGGAATAATAAGGGTGATCAGAGACCCAGGCACTGAAACAGCAGCAGGAGGATGTGTGGGAGACGTCCTCAATCAAGGTTTCCACACACCTCAGGTAAGGACCTGGACAAGCCTCCTGACAGATGGCCGAGCACGCCCACCCAGCAGCAGGCAGGACCCCCAGCCCACCAGAATCTGGCTGCTGGGAGACAGTGGGGAATACACTTAGACAACAAGCCAGTTTTCTGTGTCTGAACCTTAGCACCCAAACAAACACATTCTCACAACAGGTCTTCCGTCCAGTGCCGCAGATCCTGCTCTGTGGCTCAGACAGGGTTTATAAAACCACCTGAGTTGGCTCGGCACCTGTGGCTCAACGGGCTAAGGCGCCAGCCACGTATACCTCAGCTGGCGGGTTCGAATCCAGCCCGGGCCCGCCAAACAACAATGACGGCTGCAACCAAAAAATGGCCGGGCGTTGTGGCAGGTGCCTGTAGTCCCAGCTACTTGGGAGGCCGAGGCAAGAGACTCGCTTGAGCCCAGGAATTGGAGGTTGCTGTGAGCTGTGATGCCACAGCACTCTATCCAGGGTGACAGCTTGAGGCTCTGTCTCAAAAAAAAAAACCACCTGAGTTAGTGGCTGTTACAGGCTGCTTTATGGGCCCCCAAATTCACATGTTGTCCTAACCCCTAGTACCTCAGAATGAAACTGTGTGTGGAGATGGGGTGATAAGTAAAAACAAGATCATCAGGGTGGGCCCTGATCCCATATCCCTGTGTCATTACAAGAGGAGATTAGGACATAGACGTCCATGGGGGGAGACTTCATGAAGACACGGGGAGAGGTGGCCATCGGCAAGCCAAGGAGAGAGGCCTTGGAAGGAACCAGCCCTGCCAACATGCTGATCTCTGATTTCTAGCCCCCAGGATTATGCGATGATAAATTTCTGTTGCTCAAGCCCTCCAGTTTGTGACGTTTTTTGTGGCAGCCATAGCCAAGTAACATGGTGGCTAATTTTTTACAATTGGGACATTACAAATAAGAATCCAGATTTCCATTTTCTCTTGAAATATTAGAAGTTGTGGCCTCATGGGGCTCACATTCCCTTCTAGCCAAGGCTGATCGTAGCTGTCCACCTTGGACAAGCCATCGTCCCCGCCCAGCCTCAATAACTGACCCTTAATTTCTGGCCCCAGAAGGGAGGATTGTTGGACAGATTGGAAGCCAAATGTCCCCATGGGTAACTGGGTGCAGGACATAGTACCCACTCTTGGTGAAGAAACAGGGTTCACTTGAGGAATTGAGGGTGCCTCCCAACCCTTTCTAAAAGGGAGAGACACTCTGAGTTAAGCAGGACCACCTGTCCCATGCTCATCCAAAACCCAGGATAAGCTCTACTCTAGCTAACTTTCTGAAATTCCTTGAATCTGCCACTGCTGTTTCACACCTCTTTGCCTTTACTCATAATACTAATGATGAGGACCGCTTGTCCTTAATGTATTATGTCCTTAATGTATTATGAGGATTCACTAGACTGAATCTTCACTTTGCAAACCAGGACACTTGAGGCATAGCAAGCTTAAGCAATTTGCCAAAGGTCACCTCGCTAGTCAATGACAGAGCCAGGATTTGAACCTTGACACTCCAGTGCCTGCACCCTTGTGTTCTGGCTACAGTGCCATCTTATGCGTCATCTTCCTGGGGATCCTTTTAGCTCAAGTTCAAGCTTCTTCTCCTCTCAGAAGCCTTTTCTGGCCGCCCTTTGAACCATGGTAAAAGTTGAATCTATGCCCCTTGGTGCTAGTTCCGCAGTACTCACACATCGGAGCATCTACCATGCACCAAGCACTTTACATACCTAACTGCTCTCCACCCTCCAACAACCAAGCAGGAGAATTATTATTGTTCCCATTTAACAATGGAAGCCTTAGGGCATTAAAGTAATTTGACCAAGGCTGCACTAAACTTTAGGGTTCCTCTAAAGAGAGGAACAGCCAAGACTTAAACTCAAAACTGCCTGACTCCCGAGCCCTTGATTTTTTTGGTTTTTTAAATTTTACATGCTGACTGCCTATCAAACACAGTGGCCAGCACCTGTCACACTGGGCTTAGGAGGAGTCGACCGATGCCCATGGTAAAATGTACCAATGGGGCAGGTACTAAGTGACAGTCATATCGCCAGTCCAGTTTCATTCATTCATTCATTCCATCAACAAATGTTCATTGAGTGCCTGCAACAGGCTAGACACTATACTAGGCACTGGGAAAACAGTGGAGAGAAAAATATAAACCTGCCAGCTCTCATGAAGCTTGTATCCTACAGGGCAGAGTCAGACAACAAAAAGGAAGTAGAAACCATGTTAGCTGGATGGCCGTGGTTTCTATAAAGGAAAATAGAACCCACGAGGGTGATCAGCACCGGTCAGCGTCACTGTTTTCCTATAAGGTGATCAGGAAAGCCCTTTCTGATCAGAGATTTACTGGAAAGGAGAAAAGGGGAGTAGTGGAGAATTCCTAGCAGAAGGAGCTGTGGGGGTTACAGCGGGGCAAACAGTGCACCAGTCACCAGGCATGCTCACTGGGGCAGGGAAAGAGGTGCCACAGCACCCACATCTGGGGAATGCCGGGCCCTCATGAACAAAGCAGGTTTCCCTCACTCAGGGGCATCTGGGCCTTTGACAGGCTGGCGGGCCTGTTGAAGTCTTAGGAGTGGGGCAGCTACCAGGCTCGCAAGCCTGTCTGCCCCCAGAACTTCAGGGGAGGAAAAGCATTCCTCCAAAGACATTTGGAACCTCAGAAAAGAGTGTTTCCCACAATTTCTGCAGGACTGTCTTCTGAACAAGAAAGGGGGAAGAACTGTGGTCTTGGGGGAAACAGAATCTTCGGAGTACAGCTCCCTGCTTTCCTGAGCAGCTGCCCTCTGAGGCAACAAGGTTAAAAAAAGGCCAAGTGTGAATGGGGGCAAGTGCCTTAACCTCTCTGAGCTTAAAATTAGTAGTACTTGCTTGCACAAATTGTTGTGAGGATTAAATGACTCAAGTCGTAGCAAAATTGTCAAGTAAACTATGAAGTGTTGAACAGATGTGAATCATACTCCTGTCTCTTAACAATGGCTGAACACATTTTCACGTGAATGAGGGCAAAACTATAAGTCAAATTAGTGACTTTAAGGATAAGCATATTGACCTTGAGAGCAATAATAATAATTCATAATAAAAATATCAAAAAAAAAAACTATCCTTAATTTGCCACTTTCACCCATCTGATCTGTTTACATATATTAGATCTATTCTGAGTGACCCTGAGGGGTAGATGTTAGCATTTTCATTTTTATAAACAGTGAAATGAAAACTCAGAGTGGTTAAGTAAGCTGTTTAAGGACGCACAGCTGGCAAAGAACTTGTTTGCATGGATTTTATGAGGATTAAATGACTCAACTTGTGGCAAAATTGTCAGATAATTGCCCTGGGAAGACATTTGTTCATTCATTTAAGAAACAGTTGCTTACTAGTTTCTCCGTCCTATTCTCTGAGGTTTCAGAAGTGGACCTTCCCCACCTCCTATGACCTGCAATTTGGTCACCAAAGTGAAATGCAGTGTTAATGCAGACGTGCTGAGCGCACAGGGGAGCAAGCTCAGGCCTAGGAAAAAGGAAGCCTGCCCGGAGGAGGTGATCTCCACGCTGAGCTTTGAAGATGAGGAAGAGAGACCTTCCAGGGTCGGGGAATGGTTGCAGCAAACACATCCTCAGGAGAACAGCAGCCAAGGTGCTCTGAATCAGATCTTGTCCGTGCCCTCGAGCAGACCCATTTCTGGTGCCTGAACTATGAGAAATCCCATAGAAAAACAGACTCTTTTCTTCTCATGGTCTTGCCTTTGACTGAGCTCTGGCTCTGGTTCTGCCACCCTCAAGAAATGTGACCTCAAGGGTGGGGGGAAAAAGAAATCCCTCTGTGCCTCAGTTTCTCCAGAGAGGTCTTTGCTTTGGGGCAGTGGATTTTAAAGTGTCCTCTCAAACCAGCATCAGCATGACCTGCAAGCTTATTAGAGGCACGAATTCTCCAGACCCACCCCAAAGGAATGGAAATGTGGAATCAGAGCTCCTGTGAGGGGCGCCCACCAGTCTGTGCTCTAACCAACCCTCCAGGGGATCTGGCATTCTGAATCAGAGCATCACTCGCTGTTTGCTCCCCTGAGCTTGGTACTCTAACCATCAGCACCCGCATCACCCACAGAGAATGGGGTGTTGGGAATGCAGAATCTCAGGCCCCATCCCACACCTACTGAACCAGCATTTCACAAGCTAGGGGCAAGGGCAGGGGAGGGTCGTGTGCATATTAACATTTGAAAAGCTTAGCCTAGGGCTGGGTGACACCTGAATTCTGAGTGACACCTCCTCGCAACTGTAAAACTACAAGGAACTCTTGGGAAAATCACCCAGCCTTTTATTCCTTTTTCTGAGAAACTTCTCAGGCAGGAGGGAAGCCTGTCGGGCTCAATTAGGGCTGTGAGACCCTTTGATCCTTTCCAATCTTCCGATAAGGACATGGGGCAGGGGGCGCCGGGGGCAGGCCTTTCCCAATGAAGGGAAAGTGCTTCCCTCTGGGAGGCAGGAAGCCAAACAGGGCTCTTCTGCCAGCTCAGCCAAGGAATGTCCCCTTCATGGAGCCTCTGGAATTGGGAAAAATTCCTCGAAAATTCCACGGCTATCCTAAGCCAGCGAGAAAACGCAAGAGCAGCCCAATAGGGTGCGGCTGGGCCTGAAATGAGTTCAAAACAATTACCAGCCAACATGTGTTTCTTATGAGTGGTGCAAGTGTTAAAACGGATTTAATTTTCTTTTGTAAATAAAGAGGCCCATCCAGACTGGCCTGTTTATCTCCCTGGGAGAGATGAAAGTGTTTCATCTGCCAGTAGCCTCTGCCCGCTGCAAAGGTGGGGGGCAGCTCTCTGGACCTCATGTGTTCTCTATCTTGTAATTCAAAGTCATCTTCCCCATGTGGAACTATTTGAGCACTATGAGGTCTTTTCTCCAAGTCTTACTTTTAGTTATCTAAGATGGTACTCTTTTTTTTTTCCTTAAACATATTAGTGATTCATAAACAGTAAAATTAGTCTGCTAGGAGCTGGTGGAGGCATTCATCCTGGTGGCGCCTGCTTTCCTGGGTTAGTAGTTAAAATAAATCATTGCTGTCACAATGGAATTCAGGCCTAAAAATCACCTGTAGAAATCCCCACCACCCCCTCTGCAGCTCCCCCAGGCCCCCAGAGCATCCAGGATCAAAGCTATCTTCCTCACTCCAGTGGAGGGAGAAGGGGGGGAGAGAGCCCAGAAGGAAAGCCCCAGAAGTTATACCAAATCAGGAAATTAATGTCTCTATTCTATTGTTGAAACTGGAAGCACGAAAGTATGAAGCCAATTTATATTAGTGTTTCTAAAGCAAAATATGATTAACCACTTCATTATGTAAAGTTGTTTCCACTTAACCTCTTTGTGCTGGCATCGAGAACTCGGTTTTCTTGCTTGAACTGCAAATTTAATAAATTCCAACATGCCCAAACTTCCTGACTTACACTGTCCGCCGCTGGTATCTTTGGAGACTTCGATAGCAGGAGATAGGCGCGCAGTCGGCTCTGCCCACCTTTGCGGCGCGTTCCCTAATCCAGGATCAGGCGAATATGCTTTCATCTTTGGAGCACTTAAGTTAATTACATGGAGGCCCCGGAGCTGGTTCTGCGCACAGCCCTCCCCAAGCCAGACATCATAGGATCCAGATGCAAACTCTTGGCAACTTAAGCCCAACAAATTTCCTTTGTCAAGAAATGCAAACAGCAAAACAGTGAAGTGTGGGCTACTTCAGTGAGCCGGCCTCCTCCACGCCAGACACCATTCAAATGCGCAGGCGGCCAGCGCCTGGCTAGCCGGCTCTCAGGCTGACCGTGAGGCCTGCCATAAAAGGCATGGCTGCCTTCTTTAACCCGACCCCAAGCACTCTGATGACTTGTTGACGAGAATGCACCCCAGGGGTGGGTATAAGGGGAGCAGAGGGGTCCCCCCAAAAGGGCCACTGAAGGGCCACCCCCCTCCCTGGCTTCCCGTTCTAGGTTCCATTAGAGTGGCCTTCAGGCCCCTCCCTGTCCCCTGCTGCATTGCTGGGTGGTGTGGACCTGCTGATTCTGTGTCACCGTGGCCAGAGGAAGCCCACTGGGGCAGCACCAGTGAGACACATTTGCCAGCACCAACTATTTGTTGTTGTTGATAAACTAAAGTCAAGTCTACAGCCTTAGTTGCTCAGTTAATAGGTTTAGCAGTCAGTTCTGGCACATATTCCAACAGACTCATGCATTGCTCTCTCCGTATTAAGGAAACACACATACACTAAATTCTACTCTCTATCTACTGCCATTCTCTCTTGTATTCATGAAATACCACATGTATTGATAACAATGTAACAAATTATAGAACACATTTACTTTTCAAAAAAATTGAGTCCTGTAAATCACAATGTTAAGACTCAGTCATAGTTGAGGCAGGCCTGCAAACACTTTAAGATTTCTTTTTTTTTTTTTTATTAAATCATAGCTGTGTACATTAATGCAATTATGGGGTACAATGTGCTGGTTTTATATACAATTTGAAATGCTTTCATCAAACTGGTTAACATAGCCTTCACTGCATTTTCTTAGTTATTGTGTTAAGACATTTATATTCTACCCTTAGTAGATTTAACATGTACCGTTGTAAAATGTACCGTAGGTGTGGTCCCACCAATTTCTCTCCCTCCACTCATCCTCCCCACTCCCCTCCCCTCCCCGCCCTCTCCTCTTTCCCCTTCATCTTGGGCAATAGTTGGGCTATAGCTTTCATATGGACGTGTCGGTGCTTATAAATTGGTTTCATAGTAGGGCTGAGTACATTGGATACTTTTTCTTCCATTCTTGAGATACTTTGCTAAGAAGAATATGTGCCAGCTCCATCCATGTAAACATAAAAGGGGTAAAGGTTCCATCTTTTTTAAAGGCGGCATAGTATTCCGTGGTGTACATATACCGCAATTCACTAATCCATTCATGGGTCATTGGGCACTTGGGCTTCTTCCATGACTTAGCAATTAGCACTCACTTTTACAAGCAACAAAGCTGATATTTTGACTATGTCTACCTGACTTTGGTGGATTTAGTGCTCAAGCAGAATTAGAGGGGAGGGGTGTTTGGTTAGCATCTGATTATGGGCGAATTATGTCCCCCCAATAAGATAAGTTCAAGTCCTAACCTGTGGTACCTGCAATGTTGGGAAGAGGCCCTTTGCTGATGTAATCAAAGTAAAATGAGGTCATACTAGATTAGAGTGGTCCTAATCCAATGATTGGTAATAATCCCTGATAAGAAGAGGGAAATACAGACGCAGAGACAGACAGGGACGAAGCCCATGTGAAGACAGAGGTAGAGAGGGGACAGGTGTGGTCACCAGTCTAGGAGTGCCAAGGGCTGTTAGCAATCGCCAGAAGCAGGAAGAGGCGAGGATCTTCCCTGAGAGCTTCAGAGCGAGTGTGGCTGTGAAGACACCCCGATTTCAGGCTTCCAGCTTCCAAAAGCACAAGGGAATGTATGTATTTCTGTTGTCTTAAAGCACCCAGTCTGTGGTATGTTGTATAGCATCACAGGAAACCAGCATACACCTCTGAAAGCCTCCATGAGAATCACCTGCTGTGTGCTTCCAACTAGCCTCTGAGCAAGGTAGGGAGAGAGAACAGCACCCACTGAGCTCATGGCTGCACCCCGGGACAAACAACATCAAGAAAAAAGTGCAACAATTTATTTAAAGCAAGTTTTGCATGGCATGAAAAGCTTTCAGAAATGAAGACCCAAAGAAAAAGGAAAACCATGTATTTTTATGCTTAGTTTTGATAAAAAGGGGACACTGCTGTGACTGCACAATGGGAGGTATAATCTAATGGTAAACTGAGCACTGAGGTATAACCACAGGACCAGACAAACTGGACCTACTCTGTGGATAACAACATGCCGAGTTATTCTGCAGATGTAACAGAGCCAAAAACTACAAGTTGTGTGGGCTGGGCATGAGCAGTAGAAAAAGCTTTAACAACTTTCAGAACAAATGATTACCCTTCTCAGAACCAAGAAGACCAGGCATCACCAGAACTCTCACAGAAACAAAAGATCCATTGGCCTGGAAGATTGGGGGCTAAAATCTGCCTCAGCATGCCTTACTGAAAACAGTCAAATTTGAAGCCCTTCAGTCCAACTCTGCCAAGCCAACTCTCCTAAATCCCTCGCCCTCTGAGCCTCCACACTTGCCCCAGACTCCAAACTGGGGAGAAAGATTTGAGCCCACCTCCTGTCTCCCTGCTGGCTGGTCTTGCAATCAAGCCTTTCTTTCCTCACAAGCAGCTACCATCATATTGGCTTCTATGTATACTGGCATCCAGTCTTCTGCTGGCCCACGTTGCATCGGGTATGTGTTGAATGAACACACACCACACCTCAACAATAAGTGCCCCCTGGTCCCCTCTAAATGTGCACGCCTCACAAAACTCACCTTCACCTCCAAGGTTACGGCCTCACACAGGAACAGAGTAAGAGAAAAAAACCAACCTACCTTGGTATTCCCTAAAAGAGCGAAGAAAAATGAAGAGGAAACCCCCTGCAAATTCCCTAAGTCGGCTTCCCTTGAAGCCAGGCCTGAAGTGTACTGTGAGCCCTTACTTTATGGAGTGCGGGTATAAGAAAATCATATTTTGTCAAGCTGCACGTTTCCTCTTTTATAGGTTTCCAAACCTACCTTAGCCCACATTTTTACTGTTTGATTTCTCTTGAGTGAATGTTGTTGCTGGCAGAAATGGAGACAGAATTAATTCCCAGAAAACAATTAGCTTAGGAGGACAAAGAGTGACCCCCCGGAGAGCATCATAACACTAATGCTGGGAAGAAAAGTTCCAGACCACGTTGGTGTTTAGTTTATGGAAGGATATCACCAAGTCCTGAATCTAGGAAGATGTTTCTAAAAGTTAAACAGCCAATGCTTTAATCTTCCCCCAATGACCACAGAGGGAAAGTTGGAACAGACTAGTTTCTCTTGGTATAAAAGTCATTCTTTCATCCTGAATTTCCTGAGCCTCAAACGTGCTGCTCTCTCGTTTTCTCTGCCTAAAACTATTACACAATCCCTACCTGCCTTGGCCCTAATGCTGTCCCGTCCTGCTGGTCTGTTTAGATGTCACCTGCTTGGGAGGCCTTTGAGCCCTGTCCCAGCTCAGCCCTCCTGCAGGCCCCATGTGTGTTAGGGGCCTAGATGAGGTGACTGTATCTGCCCTTTCCATACCATACCCCAGCACCCAGCATTGGACCTGGCACAGAGTTAGCTCTAAATATCCAGAGATCTGATATCTGGGCTGTCCCACTTCAGTCCCTGCTTTAGTGAAAAGCACACACTGGCCTGAGAGCAGAAACCAAGGATCAGCAGACATTCAGGCTTGGCTGCTCCAAGAGAGACCCAGAATGATAAACAGTTTAACAAGATAAGGGCTCATTTCCCTCTGTCTTCTTCATCTGCCTAACAGGAAATTTTCATCTCATGGCCCAAGATGGTTCTTGCAGCTCCTGCCCTCACATCTGCACTCCAGCCAGTAAGAAGAGGAGTGGAGGAAGGACGTACCCTGCAAGTTGCACATATCACGTCTGCACTCAACCCATTGGCCAGAACCCCAGGCTAGAGTGCTATGGATCAGCTTAGCTCACGGCAACCTCAAACTTGTGGGTTCAACAACTCTCCTACCTCAGCCTCCCGAGTAGCTGGGATGATAGGCTCCCGCCATCACACCCAGCTAATATTTTTATTTTTAGTAGAGACAGGGTCTCACTCTTGCTCAGGCTGGTCCTGAGCTCAAAGGATCCTCCCATCTTTGCCTCCCAGAGTGCTGGGACTATAACCGTGAGCCAGCGCGCCTGGCCCCATCGGCCAGACCTTGATTACATGGCCACGCTGGCAGCAAGGGAGTCTGGGAAAGTAATCATGAGCTGGGCTATCACGTCCGTCCTCACAGAAGGACAGAGATGGACACGTAGGGACACTGGGCCAGCTCTGCCGACTCCAGGGATCACCCTGAGTAACCCTCACTGTCCTCTCCGCACGAACATTTCTCTAAACAGTCACTATGCCCTTGTGCTTTGATTTTAACCTCCCTGACGTATTGTGCTCTGTCCCTGCCTCCATCTGTCCCTCCGCAGAATGCTGCAGCCCCTCCCTCTCTGGTCCTGCCACCTCAGCCGTGTGTACCCGGCCCACAACAGAGCCTGGGAGGTGGTGGATCTTGCTATTTGGTTCAATCACGAAAGTAAAGAGAAGCAGGGAGCCTGGTGGGAAGGGCGTCTCCTTTGCCTCTATGTATCTTGGGACTGGAAACACGAAACACTTGTTTTCACAGCCTCCATTCAATTTAGGTGTGGTCAAGTGGAGTTTCCAGTTACCTGTCACTACGCTGCAAACCACCCCATAACTTAGCCTGGAATAATCTCTTCAATTTGCTTACAGTTTGTGGGTTGGGCAATTGGGAAGAGCCAGCCGGGTTGCCCATGTGGCCCAGCTGGAAGACCATGGCTGGAGGACCCACTCCAGGATGGCCTCCTCACTCCCATGTCCGGAGCCTCAGAGCCCTGGAGACCCCTCTCCTGGTGGCACCCCCACCCCCTACCCCAGGATTTCTCTTGACATGGCAGCACCCATGTAATCTGACTTCTTTTTTTTTTTTTTTGCAGTTTTTGGCCGGGGCTGGGTTTGAACCCGCCACCTCCGGCATATGGGGCCGGTGCCCTACTCCTTTGAGCCACAGGCGCCGCCCCTTGTAATCTGACTTCTTATCAGCAAGAGGCAGAAGGTGGAAGCTGCTGGCCATTTATGGGCCACACTTGGACCTGGTACACAAGCAATTCCTTTTATTGTATTCTTTTTTTTTTTCCTTCTTTCTGTTTTTTTTTTTTTTTTTTTTTGAGACTGAGTCTTACTCTGTCACTCTGGGCAGAATGCTATTGTGTTATCATAGTTCACAGCAACCTCAAACTCCCGGACTTAAGTGATCCTCCTGCCTCAGCCTCCTGAGTAGCTAGGACTATACCCAGCTAGTGTTTCTATTTTTAGCAGAGACAGGGTTTCGCTCTTACTCAGGCTGAGCTCAAGGAATCCACCCGCCTCAGCTTCTCAGAGTGCTCAGAGTACAGGCCATTTATTATATTCTAAGTAGTTGTAGGCTCTTCCCAGGTTCAAGAGCCTGGAGAAAGAGTCTGTATGTCCTGCTGGGGAGTGTCAAGGGCACCTTACACAAGAGCATGTGCAAAGAGATACTATTGTAACCATCTTTGGGAAAGTACAATTAGCACACTGGGAAGCAACCTTTAGGGATCCTGGGAAAGCTTTACTTGTATAGTGATAGGGCCCAGGTGTTGCTGATGCTGCCCCATTTACCCTTTCTTCCTTCCTTTGAATAGGGATGTAATAATCAGCACTTCAGCAGCCATCTTGCAGCCATGAGGAAAGGACTAAGACGAAAACAGGCATGACAGCCCAACTTCCTTGAACTGCTAAATCAATATTAGCAATAATTTGCCTCCAAGTTGCTTGTTACATGAGAAAAATAAATCCATTCTTTCCAAATAGAATTCTGATACATGCAGGAGTTTGAAAGTGAGAGAGAATGAGTTTGAATCTCAGGCTTTGGAGGGGTAGGAATCTTTGCTCTCTCTACTTCAGTTTCTTTATCTATAAAGTAGGGGCAATAATACCCACCTTCAGGAATCTCATGAGAACCTCACAGCATGTGTAAGTGTAGAACCCAGACTCCTCCCATCATACTTTTTCACCATCTTAGTGGACAGCTTGCAGACCCAAAGTCATCTTGGGGTACAAGAGGGCTGCCAGAGTTCCAGACATTACATCTGCATTCTAGGCATCTGGAAAGAGGAAGGAAGGAATAAGGATGAGTCTGCACTTTTTAAGAACTCTTTCTAGAAGTCCCACTGACAATCCACTTTCCTTTCATTAGCCAGAACTGAGCCATATGGCCACATTTGCCTTCAAGAGAAGCCAGGGAGTCACTTTTTAGCTGGGCACTTTGCAGCTCTCAATTCATAAGGTTCTGTTACTTAGAACAAGTGAGAGAAGAGGTGTAGAACAGGCAGCAATATCTGCCGAGGCCTGTGCATCTCCGTGAGGCTGTTCTATCCACCTAACTTCATTTCCCACTGCCCCCCACCTTTTAACCTCCACTCCAGGCAGGCCTGTCCCCTATTGTCCTGCCTGCCATGTGCCATCCCTTTTCTTCCTGGGAGTGCATATCCCTTCCTCCTGGGGGGCCTGGTGTCCTCCTCTATAAAAGGATTAGAGAGGCACTGCTGTGTCTAAGCCCCCATGCCTGGTCAGACAGCAGCCCACCCCCACCACCTCCACCTCTGGGACACACGGCCCTTTCTCCCCTGCTCAGCTCCTACCTCTATACTGTTGGCTATACCCACAGCCATGACCTCCCTCCTTCCCTACCAGAGACTAGCTTCTACCAGGGAAGCCAAAAATGTCAGCCAGATACTCTCATTCCCAGCCTCCCTTATACCTGGAGTGGTCCCTCCAACAGATTTGCTAAGGGAGTCCCCAGGGAAATTTTCCTCCCTAGGGAAAGAGAAAGTCATATTCCTGTTGTACTGTTGTTGGGTGAGGAGAGGACACTTGGAGCCAGGAGCCAACTTGTGACTGTGAGGAGAAAGTCAGAAGAATCCTAGAGAGGTCAACCCCAGGCCTTAAGGCAACTCAGCTTTGGTGGGTTCCTTGTAAGTTGCTTAGACCAGTTAGGACCAGGGTCTGCTGTGTCTGTGCATTAAATAATCCCGCTGCATGCATTGATTCGGAGTAATCTCCACAACATCCATGAGGTCAACCACACTATGACCCCCTTCACAGAGGAGGCTCCATAATACCAGACTTACGCCGCCCACAAATAGGAGAGAGGTGAGGCCCAAGTTTGCCAAACACCCTAGTTCAAGCTTTTAACCATTGAGCAATTCTGCAAAATCAAAATTCAAAAACTCAAGTTCATTAAGTGATAGGTGTGGCCACTGTCAATGTGCAAATTTCGGTTATTATTGTTGTTACTGACACTGATGGAATCTTACTGCCTGGTGGGGGCACGTCAGACAGGGATGGATGCACTGCTTCTAAGCCTGCTGTCTTAGTCTGACCCTGTTTCTCCAACCCAGTGTCTGAGACTGGATAATTCATAAAGGACAGAAATGTGTTTCGTACAGTTCTGGAGGCTGGAGGTCCAGAATCAAGGTAGGTTCACTGTCTGGTGAGGTCTCTCTGCTTCTAAGATGGCACCTTACTCCTGCAACGCTCAGAGGGGATAAGCACTATGTTCTTATGAGGTACAAAGAAAGGAAGAGCAAAGGGAAAAGTGCTGGGAAGCCTCTTTTATGAGGCACTGATCCCATGCACGAGGGGGGACCCCTCTTGACTGAATCACCTCCTAAAGGCCCCACCTGTTTTTTTTTTTTTTTTTTGCAGCTTTTGGCTGGGGCTGGGTTTTGAACCTGCCACCTCTGGCATATGGGGCCAGCACTCTACCCCTTTGAGGCACAGGCGCCTCCCAGGTCCCATCTCTTAATACCATCACGTTGGCCATTAAGTTTCAACATGTGAATTTTTAGAGGATACATTCAGACCATAGCATTTTCTAAGGCCAGATAACCACATGGTTATTAAAAAACACATTGATTTGCATTTTTCATTCCCTTCCCTAAACCCTCTGCAATTGCACCCACCCTGGAGCTTAGCTGCTCTTATTATAAGCTCTTCTGTGTCTCCCCACCATTGCTCATGCTGTTCCCCATGACACCTGCAGTGCCTTTTTTGTTAAAATATGGAAACCCCTGTGCGTCCTTTAATTCCTAGCTCAAATGGCCCCCCATTAGTAGCTTCCTTTCAACCCCCCTTCTACTCCCAACAAAGAACTTTTTGCTTCCACCACCACTCAGAATGCCTGGAGAGGACCTAAAATGTGTTTGTCACTTCAAAGTGACTATCGGCAGGCTGAGAACTATATTTCTGATTACAGAGGTGATGGCCCACCATGAACCTAGGACCAGCCACTTTCCCAAGTGGGCTCACTAGTTAGGCCAAAGAGGAAGCCAAATGACCTCAGAAACAATCTGCTGGACAACAGCCAGGGGCCCAGAAGCCCCTCCCCATCATTCCCACAGCCTGGGGCTATGGATTTGGCCTCTTGTCAACCAGAGTTTACCACTGCCTCAGAGCCGAGGTTCCAGAGGGAAAGATTAACCTAAAAACCAGTTAACGTACCCAAACATAAGTATGCTCGGCTGCTTATGTTAAAGATGCACTGCAGTGCTCAGCTGACTGGATAGACAAATGTGGGGGAAAAAACAGGTTGATCTCTATCTCACACCATACACAAAAATCCAGATAGCCTGCAGATCCAAATGTGAAGGGTGAACATTAATGCTTTAGAGGAAACACGGGAGAACATCCTCATGATCTCAGAGTATTTCTTAAATAGGACAAAAAAAGAGGCTAACTTTAAGGGGAAAACATGATAAAATGGGATACATTAAAATTAAGAACTCTATCCAAAGCTGCCATTAAGAAAGTGTAGAGGCAGCCCACAGAATGGGAGATTTTTCCAACATACACACCTAACAAAACCAAGTATCCAGAATATATAAAGAACTCCCACAAACAAATAATAAAAGGATGAAAAACCTGATTATTTAAGTGGTCAAAAGACTCGATAGATACACAAGTGGGGACATTCAAATAGTCAGTAAGCATGAAAAGGCACACACTTCATGTAAGTCATCAGGAAGTGCAAACTGAAACCACAGTATGATACCAGTACCTCTCAGCAACACGGAGAAAATAAATAAAAAAAAAATAGGCACAATACCAAGTGTGGGTGAGGATGTAGAATAAACAGATTCCCCACCGCTGCTGGTGGAAGTGTAAGGAGATACAACCACTTTGAGGATATGTTGGAGATACCTGCTAAAGCCAGATGATCTCATACTCCATGACTGCAATTACACTCTTTACTGGGGTTGCCAGATAAAATACAACACATCCAGTTAAATTAGCATTTCAGATAAACAACAAATAATCTTTTTAGGGTAAGCATGTCCCAATTTTTATTTGCTAAATCTGACAACCTTACTCTTAGTTACATATACATGGATGTATATATCTGTTCACCCAAAATATGTACTAGAACATTCACAATACCAATATTTTTTCAATCCCCATTAGAAAGTACTTAAATACCCAAACAGAATGGATGAATGTGTCAACACAACAGAATTCTACACAGCAAGGAGAATGAACGAGCTACAACTGTGCAGAACAAGATGGAGAGAAATCTTACAAAATTATTATGTTCAGTGAAAGAAGTCAGACATGAAAGAAAACATTCTGCATGGATATAAGACAGAAAAGCAGGCAAAGCAAATCTGTGCAGTAGAGGATGGGACAGTGGTTGCCCTTAGGGGTAGCAGGGACAGTGCCTGCAAGACAGTATTGGGGGTTTCTGGGGTGGGTGTACTCAGATAGTGAAAATCCAGCACACTCCACACTTAGAATATGTGCATCTTGCAGGGTGTGTGTTCCAAGTAAAAAGGTTTTCTAAAAAAATTAAAATGAACTCTGCTGATGTAACAAGCTTACACGTCCTGTAAACATAAGTATGCACAGGAGAAAGACAGCTGAGGAAGGGGGGATGAAGACATGGATGCTTTCTCTTTAATGTCCTCGTGTATCACTTATTTCCTTCTAGTTCTCGGTAATTAAGAACTAACAAAGCTGGAAGGACGTAGGGAATCGGGCTCCCCCTTCCCACTGCGATGGGGAAGGAAAGTGGGAGTTCCCTGAGCATGTACGGTTAGACTGTCAGTTGCTCACGTCATCACACCATGACGCAAAGAAACAGTTTTATCAGCTCCATTTTACAGATGAGGACGTTGAGATTCAGAGAAAATGATTCGTCCAAGTTAGCAGCAAGTAAATGCATCTGCTAGGATTCAACCCAGGTTTGAATCCATCTGGCTCCTGCCTCCAGGGGTGGTCTCCTAAGTCCCTCCACTGCCCATTTCGTGCTCCTCTGCCCATCTCACGCACCCCTGCTCTGTGCACACAGGAGGAGAAGGGAGCCCCATGGCGCACACAAGTCCACTCTTAAGCTCACACCCATTCAGAGCTCACCCAACAATAAATGTTTTACGTATAGCAAATATTCTGTGATTATCTGTTCTGGTGATGTTTTAGGAGTGGTGGATGCAAGATGAGACAACGCAGACTAGGCCCTGGCCGTGGGAGGCCGTCAAGCTAGAGGCGAGGGACAGACAGCCCACAGGTGAGCAAGCAGAACCCAGAGCCTGAGCAGCAGGGCGGGGTTCCCAGGGAGGAGGGAAGGGTGGGGGCGGGGCTCTGAGGAGTGGAGTGGGGATGGGGCGGGGCTCCAGGGAGGCTGAGTCAGGATCATGAGGGGCGGGGCTCTGAGGAGTGGAGTGGGGATGGGGCGGGGCTCTGAGGGAGGCTGAGTCAGGACCATGAGGGGTGG
>CAUYRH010099562.1:0-16811 GCA_963574655.1 Perodicticus potto | reverse complement strand
GTCTGCGGAAGCTGCCACAGCCGTAGCCGCAGCCCAGGCCCCCGAAGCCGCCGCAGCCCCAGCCCAGGCCTCCGTAGTAGCCGCCGTAGTAGCTCATGGTGTCAGGGGTGGTGGCTGTGGGTCAGTTGATTTGCTGCTGTTGATCAGTTTGGTTAGTGTGACAGCACAGGGACATTTATATACGCTCTGAGAGGCGTGAAGGCCACGCCTCTAAATGTCATCCATTAGAACATATTACCTGAAAACTATGCAAGCTATTTTGTTCCATAACACCCAACCAACTCTCCCACCAGTGTATAAAAGTAGTTAATTAAAAGTTATGTAACATGTTTTATTTTCTGTTTCATTTAGATTCCAACAGAACTAGTTTGCCTCTAATAAATTACTGCTGTGGTTATAATTCCTATATGTGCATGAATTCCTGAGTTTCAAACTCCATAAACAAATTTCTGTAGCTTCAAGTATTCTTCATAATGCAGCATGTGACATTACCTTTGCCCTCTAATTGCACCCTTTTCTTTGACATCCCACAACTGCTGCCTCTTTTCTAGGCCAACAGTGTTGTCTTAATTCTGCCGAGAATTCACATAAATTGAACCATAATCGTTCCCTGAAATGCTACCCTATAAAAAATGACAATCAGCTATGATATATGTCTTAATACAGTGAGCTTTTAAAGTCAGATGAAAACCAGATTTGGTAGTGAGATGATGACATTTAATTTTTTAAAGAGCCACATATTGCTGTCAAAGGAATTTCTTAAGCATCATATGTCACGTAACATCAGCCTGCTTGGTATGTACCATTGAAGATTGAACAGGGAAAGTCCTGCTAATCCCTTATAAAAGAGACTTGATCATCAATTTATTTTTTATTCTATATTGTAAAGTCCTTACTCTCACAGGACCATATAATCATAGAATTAAAGAGACTCAAGACATAACTTATTTTAACGTCCTCCCTTTTGCCAATGAGAAAACTGATTCAGAAAGACAAGCAGAACTATTCAATGATGATCTCCAGGGCAGGTTAGGACTACAACCTAAGTGCTTAATTCTTGGCCTTAGTTCAATAGGTAAATTTGAAATTAAAGAAATGATTGCAGGTTGGGGAGTTTCTTCTCTCACAGTGTTCAACTGCCTTATATTTCTGTTTATTCCGTGGTTTATTCATACCATCATTATAAATAAATACAAAGGACATGAAGCCAGTTAACATGTATAGTCAGCTACTTCTGCTTTTAAAATGTCAAAATAATTGAATGCTATAAAAAGTATAGATGATCTTTAAACTTTGTTTATATTATTAAAACGTGCTTCCCTTACTAGTTAAGAATGCAGGGTAGTTAGGCGCTCATGAATTTTCATAGGGATAGTGCTTTGCAATCTGCACATTGAAGAGAATTATTAATGGGAAATGATTGCCTTATTTGAATCGGCTTGAGTTACAAGAATTTAGGTTCATTAAAATTTTAAGTACATTAAAAATAAAAATACTATTATCTTCAGCACTTGTTATTATCCAGAAAAAGCCAGATGTTTTTGCCCAATAAGGAAAATACTCTTGTCAATCATAAGGGATCCCACAAAATCTCACCTGAGAATTTCCTTTTATGTGTCTCTTCTTTATTTAACTCCTAAAAGCAAAGCCAATCTGTATCCCTAAGCTTTGTCTGTACATTAAGTATCAAGTCATCTGCCCCACATAGCTTCCCACCAATAGTGAAAAGACTAGGCTCCTCCCTAATGACTGAAGGAAGAAAAATCCCTGTGTACAGTCCTTTATATTTCTGAGACACTAGTATATTCATATTTCAAGAGTTTACCGAATACCAGTATTAGAAACAACACTTACTCTTGCAATGATTCTTTTTTTCTTTAATCAGTATATATTTTACAAAATGTATTCACATAAAAGTCATTCTTATTCTGTAGTTGTTAACAATTGGGGAAAAATCAAAAGAATCGAACAGAAACTTCAAGGGGTAAAGGAAAAGATCCAATTCCTTAAAAATGTCTTTCAGTTCAAAACACTGTGGGTATCAGTCAGCTTGCTAAGGTGATAATATACAAGCTTTACTTTCCTCATTACTGTGCCCCCAGTAACTGCAAAATGAAAGAGCTTATAAAGCAATTTAAGACTTAGCACAGAATGGTTTCATTGGCAACCTAGAAAAAGAAATTTTGAGGATAATTCTCAGTAGAGAGAACACATACAAATGATACATGGATTGGCAAAGAGCTAGAGAGGGTAATTATAGACTGCGTCTATAAAATTTCTACTTTTTACTTTTAAAGTAACAAAGATAGCATTTATTTACTGAGTGATTAATACAGGCCAGACACTACCTGAGGCCCTTTCTATGTATTAAGCTCAAACTCACAACAATCATTTGTTTACTAAATAGGGTGTCCTTGTCTTTTCCTCAGTTCATGCTTTTGTTTACTTTGCTGAAGATCAGTTGGTTGTAGGTGTTTTGCTTTATTTCTGGATTCTTTCTTCTGGTCCTCTGATTTATGTGTCTGCTTTTACACCAGCACCATGTGGTTTGGGTCACTATCAACTTGTGTGTAATTTGAAGTTGGGCAATAAAATGCCCCGCCTTCTTTTTTCACTCCCCAAAATTGCCTTGGCTATTTGGACTCTTCTTCAGTTCCACATGGATTTTAGAATTATTTTTTCTAGTTCAACAAAATGATGTTGATATTTAGATAAGGGTTGCATTAAACCTGTAGATTCTTTGGGCACTATGGTCACTTTAAAGATAAAACATTAATTCTTCTGATCCATAAGCGTGAGACAATGCGTTTCCTTTTGTTTCATCTGTAATTTCTTTTACCAGTGTTTTGTACTTTTCCTTTTAGCAATCTTTCACCTCCTTGTTTAAATATATTCCTAGGTATTTTTTTTTGGTAGCTATTGTAAATGAGATTGCCTTCTCAATTCGGTTCTCAGCTGGATTGTTATTTTATAGAAATGCTGCTGATTGTTGTATGTTGATTTTGTATACTGAAACTTCATTAAATTCATTTATCAAATCTAAGAGTATTTCGGGAGATTCTTTAGAGTTCTAGATAAAAGATAATAAACATCAGCACAGAAGGATAATCAACGGAAGACATACAAATGGCCAAGAAGACTGTGAAGAAAACTTCAACATCACTAATCATCAGAGAAATATAAATGAAAACCACAATGAAATTCCATACCTATCAAAATGGCTATTATTAAAAAAAATAGCACATTGATGAGGATGGGAATAAGAGGAAACTCTTCTGTGCATAAACTGTTGGTGGGAGCATAAATTAGGGCAACTTCTTCTACAGAAAACAGTGTGAAGATTGTTTTTAATCTAAATATAGAACTGCCATATGATTCAGCAATCCCATTACTAGGTATCTACACAAAGGAAAGGAAATCAACATATTACGTGTAAAAGATACCTTCATTCATATGCTTTTTGCAGCAATATTCACAATGGCAAAGATATGGAATCAACTTAGGTGCCCATCAATGAAAGTTCTCATAAAGAAAATGTGGCATATGTTCATGATGGAATGCTATTCAGCTTGAAAAAATGAAATCATGTCTTTTGCAGTATCATGGATGGAGCCAGAGGCCATTATTTTAAATCGAACAACTCAGACACAGAAAGACAAATACCACGTTATCACATGTAAGTGTGTGCTAAATAATGTGTACACATGGAACCAGAGTGTGGAATGATGGACAGAGGGGCTTTGAAGCAGAGGCAGATGATGGGATGTTGCTTGGTGGGTATAATGTGCATTACTGCAGTAGCTGATCTGCTGAAGGCTCTGAGTTCAGCACAATGTAATCACTCAGTGTAGCAATACTGCACCTAGTACCTAAGTTTTATGATTCAAGAGATTTTTTTAACATACTATGCAATATTGTCTTTGCTTCCAAGTAAGATTGATATGCTTTGGTCTTCAGAAGGAATATGACTTTAGAGAATAGTATTTTGATCTTTTAAAACACTCAGGTGCAATGCTTCAGGCCTAGAGTCCTAGCTATTTGTGAGACAAAGGCAAGAGATGGCTGGAACCCAGGAGTTTGAGTCCAGGCTGGGCAACATAGTGTGACCCCCACCCACCATCTCTTTGAAAATAAAGAAGAAAATAAAACTAAAATACTTAGACTAGCTAAAAAAAAAAACACAATTCACTTTTTAAAAGAAGTTAAAAATAAATGTTCTAATGATTACTTTTTGATCTATTAGAATCCTTAATAAAACAAATCATGCTGCTGATATTTAACCTTTCCTGATTCTTTAGGAACCCAATCATAAGTGTCAATTAATATAGTATTATAGTGCTACCATTTATAAATGTCTATGGAAGTTATTAGCCTACTGAGGGCAGTACACACACATAGTTTCAGTGGTCAATACCTTCATTCATGTGTTAATACAATGAATATTTGCTGAATCATTATTATATTTCAGGCACTGATATACTCAGTCTAAAAAAGTAAGGGTGGCCCTTGAACTTCATGGAGCCTACATTCTTATGTATAGAAATATTTAACTATAAATTACATATGAAAAAGTGAACTGAAAATAAAAAATTAAATAAAGAAGTTAATAAGCAGTTTAGAGGTTTGGGCAGTTGTCTCCCTTGTCGTATCATCTATACAGTAATCATGAGATAATAAATAGCTGGAAGATTGGGCTGTTCTTTACCTAAATATCTACAAGGCACTGTGTGTTTTCTACTTCTGTCTTCCCTCAAAATCATACTGCTTTTCCATTGTCATTTCTTGATATTTTCAAATAACTTTCATTTAATCAGAAACTTACTTCATCCTTCTCCATTTGAACAATAATTTTCTCTGTTATCAATATTGTCCATTTTAACAGTTTTCATTCTTTTTTCTTCTATATTGATTTCCCCTCAAATTATCTGTGGGGCTTAATTTGCCAGTTACAACCAGTCCAAATACAACACATCTCACATTCTGCTGGTATGATGTCTAATCAATTTATAGATTTGTTTTCTAGAAACCTTTACTTGGTGCCCAATATAGTCCTAACTTTAGGATACACCATGGTCAATCATCAGTGACTAAAATACTTTCCTGCTGCTTGCTTCAAGGAATGTCAATAGTAGAACTTTAGAAATCATATCTCTGTGGTTATTACTATTTCCTTCATATAAGGAAGGAAAGTGATATTATGTATGATCACATAGGTCTGTCCTGAATATTTATACTTTTAGCAGCACTGTTTATACAAATAGTGTCACACATATACCTAGTGAGGTCATAGCAAGGGCTCTTTGAGATTACTGTGAGTCAGGTGGAAGTGGCAGTTCACAGTCTATAAGAATATGTCTCTGTCACTTAGGGTTTCTACTTGGAGAGGGAGAATTGATGCAGGACATCCGGCGCCCTAGCCAGCTCAGCGGAGCCGGCGGACCTGCCGCCTCCTCCTTGGTGGTGTTGGTGCTGCGGCAGCCAGCTGAAGAGCCAGCAGGCTGGATGACAGGCAAGGAGGGGGACCTCCAACTCCCACCAGAGGCTCCAATAGCCAAAAAGGCTGGACAACTGCCGAGGAGACACCTGTGCCTTGGTGTCTCCTTCACTTTACACTTAGGACTAAACGTGGAACCCCCATTTCCTATGCCTAGGTCAATTTCTTGTGAATTTCCTAGGCCTCAATTCCATGAATGGACTGTATCCATTCATTGATACATTCATTCACCTTGCCCCTGGTGGAAGGGACTGTATTCATTCGTTTCCTGGCCAAGGAACCCATAAACCTATATATACCCTGAGACTAAAGGCCTAAAGGAGGAGACGGGGAAAGACCCGGAGAGAAAGGGAGAGAGCTTCTCTCTCCCCACTTGAGTTCTCTCCCTCTACCAGGAGCTTTAGTGTTTTCTGTTTTCTTTTCTGTAAATAAATTCTGTCTTACCACTGGGGGGTGGGGGTAAATAATGTAATGAAGAATAATAAAATACATGTATTTTAAAAAAAAAATCTTTGCCCAGACCAATGCCCTGGATCATTTCCCTGATGCTTTCTTCTAATAGTTTCATAATTTAAATTATTAGTTTGAAGTCTTGAATCCATTTTTATTTGAGTTTTGTAGATGCTGAAAATTAGGGGTCTAGTTTTAACTCTTCAACATATTGTAATATCCTTTCCCCAACACCATTTATTGAAGAGATTGTCTTCCGTCCATTGTATGGTCTTGGTGCCTTTGTGGAAAATGATTTGCATGTAAATGTATAGATTTATACATAGGTTCTGTACTTTGTTCCATTGCTCTATGTGTCTGTTTTTATGAGAGTACTATGCTGATTTGGTTACTATACGTTTGTAGTATATTGTGAAGTCTTAATAGTATGATGATTCCAGTTGTATTCATTTTGCTCAGGGTCGCTTTGCCTATTCAGAGTTTTTCACGATTTCACATAAATTTCAAAACTTTTTTCTATTTCAGTTAAGAATATCATTAGTACTTTGATAGATATTTTGTTGAATGTGTAAATTGCTTTAGGTAGAATTTTAATTTAACAATATTAGTTCTTCCAATCCATGAACATAGAATGTCTTTCCATTTTCTTATGTCCTCTTAAATTACTTTCATCATTTTTTATAATTTTTCTTCAGTTCCTTGGTTAAATTTTCCTTCAGTTCTTTGTTTAAATTTGTTCCTGTGTATTTTAAATTCTTTGTAGCTATAGTAAATAAGACTTCTTTCTTGATTTCTTTTTCAGATTGGTCACTGTTTGCTTGCATAAATGTGACTGATTTTGGTATGTTGATTTCGTATCTTGCACTTTTACTAAATTTGTTTATCAATTTTTTTCTTCCTTTCTTTTTTTTTTTTTTTTATGAGACCAAATCTCATTCTGTTGCCTTTCATAGAGTGTCATGGCATCACAGCAATTTCAAACTCTTGGGCTGAAGAGATCCTCTTGCCTCAGCCTCCAAAGTAGCTTGGAGTAGAATCACTCAGCACAAAAACTGGCCAGTTTTTTCTACTGTTAGTAGAGACTGGGTCTTACTCTTACTCAGACTTGTCTTGGACTCCTGAGCTCAAGAAATTCACCCTGGGCAGTGCCTGTAGCTCAGTGAGTAGGGCGCTGGCCCCATGTACCAAAGGTGGCTGGTTCAAACCAGCCTCAGCCGAATTGCAAAACAGAAAAATAGCCGGGCATTGTGGCGGGCACCTGTAGTCCCAGCTACTTGAGAGTTTGAGGCAAGAGAATCGCCTAAGCCCAGGAGCTGGATGTTACTGTGAGCTGTGTGATTCCACAGCACTCTACTGAGGGTGATGAAGTGAGACTCTCTCTACCAAAAAAAAAAGAAAGAAAGAAAATAAAGCCACCCACCTCAGCTTCACAAAGTGCTGGGATTACAGGTGTGAGTCACTGTGCCCAGATTTGTTTATCAATTCTAACTATTATTTTTGTGTGATATATTTAGGTTTATCTAAGTATAAGACCATGTCATCTTTGAAAAAGGCTAGTTACAGTTCTTCCTTTCTAATTTATATGCCACTTATTTCTGTATTTTGCCTAATTTCTATGGTGAGGTCTTCCAGTGTTATGCTGAAATAAATGATGAACATAGGCATCCTTGTCTCATTCCAGATCTTAGGAAAGGCTTTCAATTTATTCTCATTCAATAAAATGATAGCTTTGGGTCTCTCATATATGGATTTTACTATTTTGAGGTATATTTCTTTTATAACTCAGTTTGTTGAGGGCTTTTAATCATAAAGGAATGTTGAATTTTATCAAATGCTTTTTCAGAATCTTTTTCAGAAATGCTCACATGACTTTTGTTCTTGGTTCCGTTAATTAATATAATGTATCATGTTTATTGATTTGCATGTGTCAAATAATTCTTGCTTCCTTGAGATCAATGATCAATTCCATTGGATCCTGAGGTTTGTGTGTGTGTGTGTGTGCTGTTGAATTTGGTTTGCTCATATTTGGTTGAGGATATATGCATCTATGTTTACCAGTGATACTATCCTGCAGTTTTCCTTTTTGTTTGTGTCTTTTTATGGCTTTGGCATTGGGATAATGCTAGCTTCATAGAATGAGTATGGAAGTGTTCCTTCCTTTTTAATTTCTTTTAAGGCCAGGAGTAGAAATGATATTAGCTCTTTAAATGTTTGGTAGAATTCGGGAGTGAAGCCATCAGATCCTGGGCTTTTCTCTAATGGGATATTTTTTACTATAGCTTTGATCTCATTTTTCATTATTAATTTGCTGAATTTTTCTATTTCCTAATGGTTCATTCTTAGTAGGTTGTACTTTCCCAGGAATTTATGCAATATTTTCCCGGTTTTCCAATTTGTTGCTGTATATTTGTTCATAATACACTCTAATAATTATTTGCATTTCTGTGGTCTTAGTTTTTATGTCATCTTTTTGTTTCTTTTTTCATTTGTTTGAGTGCTCTTCCTTTTCTTTCTTAATTAGCTAAAGTTTGTCAATTTTATTTATCTTTTTTCAAAAAATCTTTCCTCATTACTCTGTTGTATTTTTAGTCTAATTTTATTTAATTCTGCTCTAATTTTTATAATTTTTATTCTAATTGTAAGTTTATTTTGTTCTTGCTTTTCTTGTTCTTCGAGATTAATCATTAGGTTGTTTAAGTCTTCATCTTTTTGATACAAACATTTATTGCTATAAACATTCATCTTAGTATGGCTTTTGCTGTTTCCCATATATTTTGGTATATTTCCATTTTTATTTGTTGAAGAAATTTTTATATTTCCTCCTTAATTTCTTTGGTAGCACCTTGATCTTTCAGCCGCATGTTTTTTTAATTTCCATGTGTTTGTGTGTTTTCCAAGTTTCATCTTATTATTGATTTCAAGCTTTATTTCATTGTGGTCATAAAATATACTTTATATAATTTTTACTTTTTAAAATTTGTTTAAAGTTTTCTGTGGTCTAAAATACTGTCTATTGTAAACAATGTTCCATGTGCTGAAGTTTATTCTTCAGCAGTTGGGTGAAATGTTCTACAAATATCAGTGAGGCCTCCTTGGTGTAGTATATAGTTTAACTTTGATGTTTCCCTGTTGGGTGAAAATATCCCTGTTGGGATAGGTCTAAATAACCTATCCATTACTGAGAGTGTGGTTGTTCTGTTATTTTATGTCTATTAATATGTGCTTCATACTCTTCAGAGTTCTAGTGTTGGATATATAGATATTTATAATTCTTATGTCTTCTTGCAGAATTAACTCCTTTATCATTATATGGTGACTTTCTTTGTCATTTTTTTGTGGTTTAATAACTTTATTTGATGTGTCTGACAATAACCAGTTCTCATCCATGTTGACTGTCTATAGACTTTTGACAATGGTAGCAGGTACATAGATAACCAAAGTATAGAGCTTGTTTGGTAAATCTTCATTTTCATTGCATTTTCTGGACAATTGCACATAGATAAGGTATGGGACATACCTTATGTCTTTGGCCCAGACAGCTTTGTTGAGCCTGGTATCAATGCGCACATCTGGAGTTCCCATCTTTTTTTTTTTTTTTTTTTTTTGTAGAAACAGAGTCTCACTTTATTGCCCTCAGTAAAGTGCTGTGGCATCACACAGCTCACAGCAACCTCCATCTCCTGGGTTTAGGCAATTCTCTTGCCTCAAACTCCCGAGTAGCTGGGACTACAGGTGCCCACCACAACACCCAGCTATTTTTCTGTTTTGCAGTTCAGCCGAGGCCGAGTTTGAACCTGCCACCTTCAGTATATGGGGCCAGCTCCCTACTCAATGAGCCACAAGCGCCACCCGAGTTCCCATCTCTTTCATGGCAAATTTCCCAGATCTCTTGGAGTGCCCAAAGGGCATGCTTTTTGAAGCCCACTCCATGGATACACTTGTGAATATTGATGGTGTATTCTGGAGTCACCACCTGGTTGACAGCAGACCATCCCTTCTTTCTGCTACCCTTCTTTATGGGAGCCATTCTGCCAGGCCCAAGTTGAATAAAAGGAGCATGAGGGATTGTCCTTCTTTGTCATTTTTTACAGTTTTTGATTTGTAGTATATTTTCTTGGATATAAATATTGCTACTCCTGCTCTTTTTTAGTTTCTAAGTGAGTAGAATGTCTTTTTCCACCTCTTCACTTTCAGTCTATGTGTATCTTTATAGGTGGAATGAGTTTCTTATAGGCAGCATATATTAGGGCCTTGTTTATTTAGACATTAGTCATTCTATGACTTTTAATTAGAGAAGTAAGTCTGTTTACATTCAGTGTTATTATTGGTAAATAAGGACTTACTACTGTCATTTTGTTGCTTGTTTCTTTTTTATTCTATTTTATCTTTTTATTTATTTATATTAAAATGAGTGTACAAATCATTAGGTTACATTATTTGTGTTTATTAGGTAAAGTTCAAGTTGTAGTTGAGCACTTCTCTGAGGAGGTGAGCTATATACACTTACAATGTGTCCATTAAGTGAGAGATTACCAATCACCCTCCCTTCTTCTCTCTCCCTATTCCTTCTTGTCCTTTCCCCGCACTTCAGTTTAATTGTTTTTCTCTCATATGGCAGTGTAGTTGTTTATCTATTGGATTCATATTAGTTTTGCCTACACTGAATACTTTATATTTCATTCTTGTGATACTTTACTAAGAAGAGTGTGCTTCAACTCCATCTAGGTAAATAAAAAAGTTGTAAAGTCTCCATCACTTCTGTGGCTGAATAGTATTCCATGCCATACATATATCACAGTTTATTAATCCATTTATAAATTAATGGGAACTTTGTTTTTTTTATTTATTTTTTTATTGAATCACAACTGTGTACATTAGTTCAATCATGGAATACAGTGTGTGGGCTTCATATGCAATCTAAGATAATTTCATCCATCTATTCAACATAACATTCATGAGATTTTCTCATTTACTGTGTGAGAACATTTGTGTTCTGCATTTAGTAGTTTTCTCCTAACCCTTCAAAGATGGACCTCAAGTGTGATCTCACCCTTTATCCTCTCTCCCCCCACCCTCTTCCACATCTTGGTGATTATGAATTGAGCTGTGATGAACATTCTAGTGCAAATAGAATTTTTTTTATTTACTTTTTTTTTGTAGCTTTTGGCCAGGGCTGGGCTTGAACCCGCCACCCCTGGTATATGGGCCCAGTTCCCTACTGCTTGAGCCACAGGCGCCACCCAATAGAATTGAATTTTATTGGATATGTTTGATTATTGATTATTTGTTTCTGTCTTTCTCTTTTTATTATTTTTTCCACTAGGTCACTGCTTTCTTTCTGGCACTAGATGGTGCCATTAGCCTAGGCTTGCCTTGTTTTTTGTAAACAATCAGGCTGTTACTCATCTTGAATTCAGAAGGGCCCAAAGAAGGTATCCAAGGGGTGTGAGGTTGGCTAGGGATCTGAACCCAGGGAACCTGTGAAGAAACCTTCTATAGCCTGATGCTGATGAATAACCACTCTGAGGTAGTATCTTCTTTAGTCAAGATATAGAGAATAATTTCTGGAGCCAGGAATGGTAGTCCTGTCTGCCATTGTTTTCTCTGACAGGTCTCAGGGATGTTTCTCTCTTCGTGTACTCCTAATGATTCTTGTGATTTGACACAGGGACAGGTCTCCTATTTGGAAACCCAAAGTGATGGAGAAGCTGGTCGTCCACCCCAGTCTCTTTTTCACAGTGTAAAACCTTAAGTTAGGGGAAGATTTTTCTCTACTGAAGTTGGGCACACTAAAGGGAAGATAAAGAAGTCTGTTCAGAGTTCTTTAACTTCTCTGTGGCCCTGGGAACTTTTTTACTATCATATTTTATTTCCAGGATATTTATGGTGATAATCTTGGAACTGTACATTTGTTTTCCGTTTTCTGTGGAGAAGTACAGTCAGCTTGCTTGTATGCCACTATTTTGGAACCATCTTCTAATTTTTGTCATTGGAATTCTGAAACATTTATTAATGTGATCTTGCAATCTTAAAGTTCTCATTGGTCATGTAGACCCTTATTTATTTATTTATTTATTTATTTGCAGTTTTTGGCCAGGGCTGGGTATGAACTGCCACCTCTGGCATATGGGGCCAGTGCCCTACTCCTTTGAGCCACAGGTGTTGCCTTTTTTTTTTTTTTTTTGAGAGACAGACTCTCACTTTATTGCCCTCAGGGGAGTGCCGTGGCATCACACAGCTCACAGCAACTTCCAACTCCTGGGCTTAGGCGATTCTCTTGCCTCAGGCTCCTGAGTAGCTGGGACTACAGGAGCCTGACACAACAGCTGGCTATTTTTTTGTTGTAGTTTGGCTGGGGCCAGGTTTGAACCTGCCATCCTTGGTATATGGGGTCAGCAACCTACCCACTTAGCCACAGGCACTGCCCCATGTAGACCCTTCTTCATTCATGTCCATGGCATATATTATAGGAGTGTTACACTGTGAGTGAATTGGCTACATTATAATGAAAATTTACTTGGAGCAATTAGCTGGCTGATGCATTTTTACATGATATTAATGAGGTAGGTATAATTTCTGCAATTATGAATATGAAGTTGACTAGGTGACTATAATTAGGCTTATTCTAGTAATGTCTTTTCTTCTCATTTGGTTATTTTCCATGTCCCAAGTCCTTCCTCATGTTTGATTAGATAGCTAAAGATTGTGCTAAGAATTCCTTGGGTATCTGAAGTAATTTTAGTTATTATGAACACAAATATATTTTATGTCCTCCAAGCTCCCTCTCCTACTGCTCTTTCAGGGAATCAGTGTTGATCTTGCTTGGCATGAAATCCAAATGCAAGAATGCTCCCATATTTGACGTCATACTCTTTGGGTGTATTTTTCTATTCTGTTAACTCTTGTCTTTAGGCTTGTTTTCTTCATCCACTTGAAAGGGAAGAATTCATTCTTTATATTTCAAAATGGAAAAAAGTGGAATATGAAAATGAACACTGACAGTTATTTTCTTCTGATCTTAGCCAATGTGTATAGAAGCAATATGAGAACTCTGATTACCTCAGGAAGCCCAAACTTAAGAGGATCTTTGATGACTAACTTAAAACTTACTCCCATATATTTCATTTGGTTTAGAATTCATCCTAAACCCTTCCAAGATGATGGCAATATAAGATAATTCCCATAAAAAGAAAAAAAAATACTGCATATAATTTCTTTGATAAAATAAATTCTTCACAGTTTACATAATGAAACATTTCATTTTTAATATTTCTGAGAGAGCACATAGGAGACAAAATTTTTGACACTTTACATGCATGAAAATATTCTAACTGCACTCTCATACCCAATTTATAAATTATCTACTTATAGAATTCTAGGTTGCAAATTACTTTATCTAATAATTTTGAAGACTTAACTCATTGTCATTAAGCTTCCAACTTTGCTGTTGAGAAGTCCTGTGCCATTCTGTTTCCTTTGACATGATTTCTGTGGGGTAGGTGTGGGTGTATGTATGTGACAGAGCAGGTAGAAAGAATATAAACGTATAAACTTTTAGATTGTTATTTTCATCTATAATGTTCTAAAATTTTTGGATGATGTATGTCCCTTGATATACATATTTATTTTCTTTAAAATTCCTTATGCTGAGCACTTAGTGGATCCCTTTAATCCAGAATCTCAGAAGATTTATCCCTAAAAGTAATGATTTCTGTTCCATTTACTTATTATTTTATGACAAGCCATTCTAAAATTTAGTGGCTTAAAATTTTAAAAAAAGTATTATTATCTCTGAAGATTCTGTGGATTGACAGGTGTCAGCTAAGTGGTTCTCATTTGGAGTCCCTCTTGTGGCCACAGTCAGTGAGATAAGTTAGGGTTAGAATCATCTGAAGACTTTCCCTGGCTAACCACCCAAGATGTCTTTTTTTATCTCTGTCTGGCACCTCAGCAAGAAGGTTCAAAACAGCTGAGGGGCACCCAAGGGTCTCTCTCTATATGTAGACTTTCTCACAGCATGGTTATATTAGGGTAGTCAGATTTCTCACGCAGAGACTGGCTTTTCCCAGAGCACATGTTCGATGTTCCTAGAAATAGAAAGCAGAAGCCACTTATCTTTTAAAATCAGTAGTTATCACCTGTAGATTACTTGGAAATGCCCGGAGATAATTTTTAGCTAAGCAAAGTGGAGGAAGAGTGTAACTGACAACGGGTTATTAGAGGCAAGGGATTCTGTTGGACATTCCACAATGAAAAGGAGAGCCTCATATAGCAAAAAATTATTTAGCTCAAAATTTCTGTAGTGCCAAATTTGAAAAACTCTGTATTGAAATCCAGGCCTAGAACTGGTACTGCATCACTTCTGACATATTCAAGTGGGTATAGCAGCCATTGTCTGAAAGTCTAGTCTCTAAATAGTTTGCAAGAAAATGACTGTGAACTCAGTGATATCAGATACAACTAAGGAAAGGAGTAAGGTGATTTTTTAAAAACATCATGATGAATTAGTTGAATGCTTACATATTAATCCATGAGACTGTGATGGCTAATTTTATGTATCAATTTTGAGGTTGTTTTCGGATGAAATTAATACGTAAATTGGTAACTTTGAGTAAGCAGATTGCTTTCCAGAATGTGAGTGTGCTTAACCTAATCATCCGAAGGCCTAAATAGGACAAAAGGACTGACCTCCCAGAGGAAGAGATAATTCTCCAGCAATATAACTTTGGATTTCTGGACTATTGGCTCTCCAGGGTCTTTACCTGCTGGCCTTTGGATTGCAGCTGTACCATTGGCTCCTCTGTATCTTGAGAATGGTGACCCATACTGCAGATTTGGCCTTGTTAATATCCATCATCGTATATGTCTATTCCTATTAATAAATATGTTTCTGTACACATATACATCTCTTTTTATAAATACATGTCTTTCTATATAAATATGTGTCCTATTGGTTCTATGCATAGAAGAAAAAACTAACACAGAGACACATAGCTCACCTTTTTTCTTGAGTTTTCAAAACAGCTATATTCAAGCATATATGCCCAGACAGTAGTTTGAAGTATGCCTTTCTAGAGAAACTTTCTAGCTGAAGAGAAAATGTCCATGGAGAATGGCGCTGATCATTTAATCAAGCTTATGAAATGGTCAGATTCCTACAAAACATTCCCTGGTGTCATTAGTTGATAAGCTCTACTTGGACAAATTTTTTATTTTCACATCCTTAATCTGAATATTAAGTGTCTTAAATCACCAAGCATTTAAAGAAAGGATCTAACATGAAAGTAGAGGACCAAAACAAGTCAAAATGGGATGGGGTGAGGACCTTGGAGGAAATATAATAATCCAAAGGATAGAAAACTTTAAAATTAACAAAACAAACAACTACACCAAACTATTGTAAAATTAACACCAGAGGAAAAAGGAGATAAAATATTATATCAAGGAACACAAGTTGAAAGATGTGAAAAAAAATAAGATCATAGAATTAAGAAGAGCTTATGCAAATAAAAAATAAAATAAATATAAAATTTAATAAATAAATTGTATGCAAATTTAAGTACATATTCTAGAAGAAAAAAGACTGAGAGAAACAAAATAGGAGGGAGAAGATTTTTTTTAATAAGGAATTACTTTTTTTTAGCAAATAGAATGTGAACAAAATAAAAGAAAATAATGAAAAATAAATAAATTAAATTTAAAAATAAAATAAGGAATGAATTTACAAGGTCCAACATTCATCTAGTAGGAATTGTGAAAATGGAGAATGGGGAAAAGGGAGTAATGAGATAGCCAATGGTGGCTCCCCAATAAATCTTGTTTCTCTGTATTTGTTCCTTTGTCTATTTTCTTTTTCTTGAAATCTAGCTGACCTTCTGATTTGCTTTATGATCAATAAAATGTGACAGAAGTTGTATGTAGTTTTTCAGTCTAGGTCATTAGAAACTTTGAGACATGTGCCTGGGTCTTTCAAAACATACATTTTGGGGAAAACCAACCACAATATAAGAAGTTGTACTATCCTGAGACTACTAAGCTGTAAAGAAGTCCAAGCTGAACATATGGAAAAACATACCAGCAAAAGTGCTAGAAATGTGATCAAAGAAGTCATTTTAAATGTCTGATTAGTTGAACCTTTAGTTGACTCTAGTCCTAGCCACTATGTGCCTGTATCCAAATGAGAAAGCTCAAATGAGAATTGCCCAACTGAGGTCATTTATGTTTGGACGAGTGGGTTAAAAGTCACATTACATGAAAATTGGTACTGCTAACCATTTGCAAGTACAATCTTCTTCAAGGATTCTGCCATACTGTCTTTTGGATACCTTGCTATTGTTCTATACCATTAAAGAAGTTACAGTTATATAGTTACGTGTATGATTAAAATATATTGATTTCTTCTGTTGGACTATAAATTTGATGAGGGCAAGGAAGATCCCTGCTTTCTTCACTGATGTAATCTTACTATCTAATTGATATGTATAGACTAAATGAATTAAATAAAGAATCTAAGTTGTGACACTACTGACTAACTTACCTTTTCTCGTTGAATTTCTAAGATTATCGATAGTGATCAAAACAGCATGGTACTGGCACAAAAACAGAGAGGTAGATATTTGGAACAGAATAGAGAAGCAAGAGATGAACCCAACTACTTACCACTATTTGATCTTTGACAAGCCAATTAAAAACATTCAGTGGGGAAAAGACTCCCTATTTAACAAATGGTGCTGGGAAACCTGGCTGGCGACCTGTAGAAGAATGAATCTGAACCCACACCTTTCACCACTAACGAAGATAGACTCACAATGGATTAAAGATTTAAACTTAAGACATGATACTATAAAAATACTAGAAGAAAGTGTGG